>BQNB010001564.1:0-52145 GCA_026074375.1 Tanacetum coccineum | reverse complement strand
GTTCGATTATCTAGTTTGGTTGTCAAACAAATATGCTAGTTCAGCTCTGCTTGTTCGGTTATCTAGTTCGGTTGTCAAACAACTAAGCTAGTTCGGCTCTGATTGTTCGGTTAACTCGTTCGGTTAACTAGTTCGGTTCCAACAGACAACAAACTAGTTCGGTTCCCACTATAACTTTAGCTAGTTCGGTTCTTGAAATAGACAACTCGTTCGGTTGTCAAAGAAATACTAGATCGGCTATTCTTGTTTGGTTGTACTCGTTCGGTTCCAACTACTACGAAACTCAAATTTTCAAAACTCAAAAAGACACATTTTGGAATGGTTTTTAGCAAAAATTCTTGTACAACTAGTGTTACTAACCTTATAGGAACAATATAAATGAAAACTGTAAGGTTTTTACGCCAAAAAATTTTGAATCAAAATTTTTGTTCTTTATAAAGATTTTGAACACAAATCATAAGACAAACACAAAAACTAAACACACCACTCCATGGCTCTTGATACCAATTGAAGAAACATGTAATCTAATGATCTACCAAGAACAAGAGAGAGAGATGTGGGTTATGATGTTTAGTGAGATAAAGTATATGGAATGGATGAAGTATATTAGGAATAATTGTAATACTTAGTTACTACTAGTAGGTATGTAGTTCCTACTGGTAGAGTATAAGTTCCTACTGGTAGGTATGTAGTTCCTACTAGTAAGGATAACTTCATAGTTAGTACTGGCAGACCAAATTGAGTTCCTGCTGGTAGAACAATAGTTAGTCCTGGTAGTATTATATTTGGTCCGGGTTAGTAGTATAGTTAGTTAGTGATAAGGATATGCTTAAGCTATCTTAGGAAATGATAGTGCATATCTCTTTGACGCATTTTGTGTAACAGGCGGTTAGGGTTTTAGTAGTATATAAGAAACCCAACCCACATCTGAAAGGGGCGAATTCTCCTTGTTAATTAATAGAAATCCATAGAAGGATCTTTTAGTTTAATAGTCTTGTTCTTCTTAAAGGCTTTGTCTAATTTCCGCATAGACATTAGCTTTGTTTAGCAAGAGTCTCTCTTGTGATTAGCTTGTGATTACATAGGTTAATCACCATCCTTAACAGGCAGTAAAGATCTATCTAGAGTGGATCCAACAGGGTAGTTTTGAGGCTAACGGGTATCAACGTAAAATATTCCGAGAGTTAAGGCAGGGCCACGAAGTGAAAACGAACAAAATAAAAATAGTTTTACATCATACGAGATATTTTTCTGAAACTTAAATTACGTAGGGTTTGAGACGAATAGTAATTCTAAACATGGATCACGAATAATTAAAATGACAATTTTAATAAAAATCAGTTAAAATAATAAAATGAATTATATATAATTTTGAGAATAGTTATAAGTTCAAAATAAGTAGTGACCTTAAATACAGGGTTTTACATCCTACCTCCCTTAAAGGAGTGCCGTCCTGGTGCTCGTCTCTTCTTACTCGCCTTTTTCTTGCTTGAGAAAAGATATGGATACCCGCTTTTGAAGAAATCTTCTCTTTCCCATGTGAATTCTGGACCTCATCGCGAATTCCATCGAACCTTAACTATGGGAATCCGGCTTTGTTTGAGATGTTTCACTTTACGATCCATAATTTCCACCGGCTCTTTGATGAAGTGTAATTTGTCATCAAGTTAAATTTCTTCAAGTGGGATAATCAGATTCTCATCCACCAAACATTTCTTGAGATTAGAAACATGGAATGTGTTATGAATTCCACGGAGTTCATCAGGTAACTCCAACTTATATGCCACTTGACCAATTCTATCAATAATCTTGAAAGGCCCTACATACCGTGGACTCAACTTACCACGTTTACCAAAACTAATCACACCTTTCCAAGGCGATACCTTTAACATTACCATGTCTCCCACATCAAACTCCATCGGCTTACGTCGAACATCCGCATAACTCTTCTGTCGGTTACGAGCAGTCAGTAGGCGATTCTTGATTTGAACAATCTTTTCTGTCATTTCTCGGATTAATTTCGGTCCTGTTAGTTGACTATCCCCAACTTCACTCCAACAAATAGGCGATCTACACTCCCGCCCATAAAGTGCTTCGAATGGAGCAGCCTTGATGCTCACATGGTAACTATTATTATAGGAAAACTCGACTAGGGGCAAATGTCGATCCCAACTACTACCAAAGTCAATTACACATGCTCGCAACATATCTTCCAAAGTCTGGATTGTTCTTTCACTCTGACCATCCGTCTCCGGGTGGTAAGCCGTGCTCATATTTATCTCGGTACCCAAGGCTTTTTGAAGTGACCCCTAAAACCCAAATGCAAAACAGCTATCTCGATCCGATATAATTGACACAGGCACTCCATGTCTACAAATGATTTCCTTTAAGTATAGTTGGGTCAATTTCTCTATGCTATCAGTCTTTCTCATCGGTAGGAAGTGAGCCGACTTAGTTAACCGATCAACAATAACCTAGATCGAGTCATAACCACTTGGGGTTCTTGGAAGTCCCGACACAAAATCTATGGTTATCTTTTCCTACTTCCACTCAGGGATTTCAGGTTGTTGGAGTAAACCGGATAGTTTTTGGTGTTTTGCCTTTACCTTGGCATACATCAAGCACTTGCTAACGTAGGTAGCAATCTCAGCTTTCATGTTTGGCCACCAATAGAGTTTCTTCAAGTCTTGATACATCTTATCAGACCCCGGGTGAATCGAATATTTAGACTTGTGTGATTCGTGCATGATCAATTCTCTTAGTCCTCCGTACAACGGCAACCATACCCGCTTATTAAAGTATCGAATCCCATCGGAGCGAATTTCGAATATTAGCTTAATCAGTCTTTCTAGTTTCTCCGCCTCCACATTCTCTTTCTTCATTGCTTATGTTTGAGCATTAAGGATTCTTTCAGGTAATTCAGTGTGAACCGTCATAACTAATGCTCTAAACCTTAATGGTTTTTCCCTTTCTTTCCGGCTCAGCGCATCGGCCACTACGTTGGCCTTACCGGGATGGTATCGGATCTCGCAATCATAATCGCTCAAGAGTTCAATTCATCGACGTTGCCTCATATTAAGTTCTTTTTGATCGAGAATGTACTGTAGGCTTTTATGATCCATGTACACAACACACTTTGTACCGTATAAATAATGCCTCCAAAGTCGAAGTACAAAAACTACCGCACCCAATTCTAATTCGTGTGTCATATAGTTTTCCTCATGCGTCTTTAATTGCTGGGAAGCATACACAATAACCTTTTCTCATTGCATTAAAAATGCTCCGTAACCTTTCAGTGATGCATCGCAATACATAACAAAGTCTTCAGTTTCGTCGGGCAACGCTAGAATAGGCGCACTACATAGTTTCTGCTTTAACATTTGAAATGCTTCCTCTTCTTCTTCGCCCTATTCATATTTCTTATTTTTCTGGGTTGGCTTGGTAAGAGGCTTAGCAATCAAAGAGAAACCTTCAATGAATCTCCAATAATACCCAGCCAATCCTAAGAATTGTCTCACCTCGGTTGGCGTTGATGGTGCAACCAATTTTTAATAGCTTCAATCTTTGCGGGGTCAACATGAATGCCTTTACTATCGATCACATGACCGAGGAATTGCACAAAATCTAGCCAAAAGTCACATTTAGAAAACTTGGAGTACAACTTTTCCTCTTTGAGTAGATGTAAGATAATCTTCAGATGTTCTTCGTGCTCTTCCTTGTTCTTGGAGTAGATAAGTATGTCGTCGATAAATACGATTACGAATTTATCAAGATAAGGCTTACATACACGATTCATTAAGTCCATAAACACTGCCGGTGCGTTGGTCAGACCGAACGGCATCACCTGGAACTCATAATGATCGTATCGAGTCCAAAATGCAGTGATCGGAATATCTTCCTCTCGAATACGAAGTTGATGATACCCGGATCGTAGATCAATTTTGGAGTACACACTTGAATCTTCGAGTTGGTCGAACAAGTCATCGATTCTCGGGAGAGGGCAACGGTTCTTGATTGTCAGCTTGTTCAGCTCCCGGTAATCTATACACATACGGAAAGTTCTATCTTTCTTCTTCATGAATAATACCAGAGCTCCCCAAGGTGAAGAGCTTGGGCGGATGAAACCTTTCTCCGACAACTCTTGCAGTTGATTTGACAACTCCTTCATTTCTGATGGGGCTAAACGATACGGTGTTTGGGCAACAGGTGTGGCTCCAGGCACCAGATCGATTTTAAATTCCACTTGCCGATGGGGTG
The DNA here is from genome assembly GCA_026074375.1 of Tanacetum coccineum. NCBI lineage: Eukaryota > Viridiplantae > Streptophyta > Magnoliopsida > Asterales > Asteraceae > Tanacetum > Tanacetum coccineum. Next base: position 47,888 of record BQNB010001564.1, on the reverse strand, counting down.
GAAGCCCTAGCAAGTCATCAGGAAAAACTTTAGGAAAGTCACGAATTACAGGCACATCCTCCGCATGTTTTCGTGTCGGCTCCTTTTCGGTCACCTGAGCTAGAAACAAATGACATCGCCTCTTTATATATTTCCTGGCCTTGATACAAGATATAACCATTAATTGTGATGCTCCTCGATCACCCTTAACTACTAGTGTCTTATTTTTATAGGGTACGTGTACTTCCTTCTTACCACATACAATAACCGCATCACACTTTACTAACCAATCCATCCCGACTATCACATCAAATAAACCAAGTTTGATTGGCATTAGGTCAATCTCAAATAGATGGTGAACTAAGCTCAGAACACAATCTCTTAAAACAATATTCGTACTAGCAATTTTTCCGTTAGCGAGTTCGACCTCATAACTGTTATTTACTTTAACTGGCTTAATATCTATCAAATGGCTAAAGCTAATGTTCACAAAACTCATATCAGAACCTGAATCAAACAGTACGCTAGCATAACGATTGTTAACCAGGAACATACCGGTGACAATATTTGGTCCTTGAGCTTTGTCGGCATCTTTGATCACGTAGGCACGACCCGTAGCATTCCCTTCCTTCTGGTTGTTTCATTTCGGGCATTGGTCTTGAAAGTGATTACTGTCTCCACATTCGAAAAAAGCTTAAATTGATTGAGTGTGTGCACCGGTTGCCACTCCTTTTCCCCTGCAGTCGCTGTCTTTATGTTCGATTTTTCTACACTTATTACATTTTGCCAGGCAGTTTCCGAAGTGATAGACTCTACAACGATTACACTTTGGGGCTGGCCCTCCTTGATCAATCTCATAATTCTGGACACCAATCATGGCTCTTGCATTACCCTGCCTTTGGTAATTTGGTTGATTTTGACGGTTGTTTTCTCGCCATTTGCCTCGATTGTTATTCCCTTGATTGTGTTGATTGTTCTGATTGCCCCCACTATTCCCTTCATGTTGAGAACTTTCCCACTTTTGCTTATTTGCCTCAGTATCTCTTTCCATCTTAGCTTTGCGTTTCTGTTCCATCAATTTGCTAGCCATCCTAACAGCTTGGCTTAAAGTGGTAGGAGAGGATGAAGTCACTTCCTCTTGGATGTTATCAGATAAGCCTCAAATGTAAGCTTCTACTTTCTTTTTCTCCGTCAGAACCATTTCAGGGCATAACAGGATCAATTCATTGAAACGAGTGGTGTACGCGATGATATTGTAATCCTTAACCTTCAAGTTCCATAACTCGTGCTCCATTCTTTGGATTTCTTCAGGAGGACAGAATTCCTCCGTCATCATGGCCTTCATTTCTGTCCAAGACTTGTTATTGGCAACACGTCCTATAGAGGCAACTTGATTGTTCCACCAGGTTAGGGCCGAGTCTTGGAGGGTTGCAGCGGAAAATATGACTTTATTTCCTTCGGCACATTTACTAATATCGAAAACACTTTCAGATTTTTCAATCCATCGACTTAAACCCACGGCTCCTTCATTACCATGGAAACTAGTAGGGTTGCATTTCAGGAATCCCGCGAAGGTGCATTCTCGGGTAGCAGTTCCTGCGGCTAGACCTGCGAATGAACCTGGAGCTGGATTTACAACTGGATCTGTAGCTGGAGCGGGAGTTGGAGCTGGAGGAGGGACTTCAAGGTTATTTTCATTTCGTACTCTTTCCCTATCAGCAGCAATGGCCTCATCGACACGCTCTTGAATTAAATGATTGATAACAGCTTGGGTCATAACTGGAGCTTTCTTAGGTGCCATGATAATCTGTAAATCACGCAAAATTTAAGTACGTAAGGTCACTACATGATTTAAAATTATTATATGAATAATAACTTATGAAAATATGCAAATGCGTGACGATGCTACATGAATGAACATGATAATCGATAATAGTCCAAATATGAATGATAATATTCATTTTATATATGAATTACATTTTTATGTAATTAAATAAATAATTTTTCAATGCTTCACTAATAAGCATGACAATCGATATATATATTTTAATATATCTTAATATGTATCATAGTATTTTTTTTAATAAATACTTAACAATAATGCACCCTAAGCGTGCATAATTACTAAAATGGAAAATCACAAGTATGACTTGAACAGGAAACACGAGGAGCCTTAGCGTGCAAAAAATAGAGAAAGAAAGTTATAGTTTAGGTTTTTTTTAAAATAACCTTGTTCTCTATAACTTATGGCTCTTGATACCAATCTTTAACACCTCCAAATTTATCACGCAGCGGAACCAATGGTTCGGGGCCAATAGCTGGGTGTTAATTCATAGCACAAAAACATAAGTAAATAAAGAACGACTCGAAAGAGACGTTTACAACATTGTTCCATTCATGAAAATCAGAGTACTAAAACATTGTCCTACACAAAATGTTACCAAATCCATGTTGCAAGTTTTTAAAACCATAACATTAAGCAAATGTATTTTTGAGGAATGGAACACAAAACATGTCAACAAAATAAATTAGCACTAGCTCCTCTTCGTGTACTCTAAGTCCTTATCCCTGATTACCTGAGATAAAACATACAAAAAAGTCAACGAAAACGTTAAGTGAATCATAGAGTTTATATGAATAAGTTAGAACACAAGCATAAATATTGATTTAATGATGAACTTGTTGATCATACAAGCCATTTCAAATATATTGCATTAAGCTCGTGACACCGATCCCATGGATGAAATATAGATCATTTTAGATCATTCAATAATAATAATGCCCCCAGGTTAGGCATCTTGTCATATACCTAATACATATCTCGAATACAATATGTTCGAACATTGGGGTTCCCACACAGGAAAAATCCCCAAACACCGAACCGGGTTGTCAAGCCCATAGATCTATTAATTGTAACAGTGGCTACCCATCATAGGTAGTTGACAGTTCACGATTGAGGTCTTTTGACAAGAGGTACTCAATGCAATCTAGGTAAATATTCAGGTCCAGGATACAGGAAAAACAACTTGTGTTTAATTTGATAAAGTAGCATGTATCCCCCTCTCGGGATTTAAGAAAATATTTAAAGTTTATAAAGGCGAGGCTATGAACTCACTGTAAGGGCTAATAGATCAGAAGAATGACAAATCTTCGGTCGAGCGAGAAATACGCCTAAGCACCACCTAAAAGACGTGATTCGACTTAGTACGATAAAAAGAAACAATACGTAAAAATATGACAAGTGATCACAAGATATATTTCCCACATATGTATGGCATTGCACAACGACTTAGCTCTAGTATTTTTATCCTTAAATTGACATTCAACCTGAGGTTATACATAATTACACATTTCCTAAGTCTCTCTTATTAGTTTCAATTTTATTAATGTGCACGCTTAATCTTTTTATTTCAAAACTAGGCATTGAATTCTAAATTATGCTTTTACCTAAATTCTCAGACCCATATCTCCTAGCTCGTAAATGTGAGGTTTCCACCATTGGAAAGCCCATTGAATCTAGTTTCCAGAATGTTAAACCAAACTCTCTTATTATTTACCAATTTTTAGAAAAAGTCGTTATAGTACATGATTACCAAACCAGAATCATTACATGACTAGAACCCCCCTTTATGGAAACGGCTATAAATCCTAAACCGTGATAGATATTGAAGTAATTCTACTTGGAGGTGATAGCCTAAGGTGTCTACTACTGATCTATGTTTTTAAACCTAGCATTTTAATCAAAAAATCTGGTGTTTAACCTGTTTTCCTAACAACTATCAAGAATTGACTAGTTTCTGTAAAACGGCCATAAATCCCTCATCCGGAATCGATATAAAACCATTCAATTCGCCACATGAACCTTAGAACTATATCTATTTAAACATGTAATTTAATGATAGGCTCCAAGCCAAAACTGTTTAGAAAGAGCCACGTTTAGCTACTGACCTAAAACAGTTTCTAAATCTTCTTTACCAACACACTCTCTCAATGATTTTGACCTCACCAAAAGTGCATACAATGCCATACCATGTTGTCACACATCTTATAATCATAAAAATGCATATTTTACAGTAGGTAATCAAATCATAGTACTCTTGTAAAATAAATTAAAGGAAATCTAAAGAAAGACTTACAAAAATAATAAGAGTGACACCAATAATTTCACACCATCATTACACCTTATTTCACCAAGTTTTTGACCCAACACGAAACCACTAATCAACAACTACAACATCCTCCAAACTCCAAGAATGAACCCTTCAAATAATTCCCTTAAATCAGCCCCTAAAGTTCAAGAAATGATGATTTTAATGGTGATTAAATATTAGGAACAATTATACTAACAATGGAACTTGATTATTGTAGAACTTAACTAGTTAAATTTGTAAGATGAGGGTGTTTGTGGTGGCTTAATGGGATGGCAAGAACAAGAGAGCAAGAGAGGTGAATATGATTTTCTAAATGTTAACTATGAGAAGTTGGTAAATGATGATGGTTTTATGCAAATGAGGCATGCAATACTAAAGAAAAATCAAGACAAGTGTCTTGTTTTTCTTCTCCTTAAGCCACGCCACCCATGAGGTGGTTTAGTGGCAAATGTGAGTTTTATTGATAGTATTTTTAGTGTTTAGGGTATAAATTTTAAGACAGGTGGGTTGTTTTGAGGCTAACGTGTATCAACGTAAAATATTTTGAGAGTTAAGGGCGGGACCACGAAGTGAAAACGAACAAAATAAAAATAGTTTTACATCATACGGGATATTTTTCTAAAACTTAAATTATGTAGGGTTTGAGACGAATAATAAGTCTAAACATGGATCACGAATAATTAATGACGATTTTAATAAAAATCAGGTAAAATAATAAAATGAATTATATATAATTTAGAGAATAATTATAAGTTCAGAATAAGTGGTGACCTTAAATACAAGGTTTTACATCGATCATTGCCTTAAGTTGGGCATTGGCCATAGTGGTAGTGGTGGCGGTTGTTGCGGCTGGTGTTGATCTGGTGGCACTTTTTGGTGCTATTTTCTTCAATCACAAAAAAATATAATACCCGTTAGATTTCGTAAAATCATAACCATGACATGACATATACATAATAAGTAAAATGAGATCACAACACACAGTGAAACATACAACTAAATTGAAATTAACAATGGTGTAGCTAAATCGACATTCATTCATTATAAATTCGATTACAGACATGACATAATACATCTTTTCCATATATAATCTGGAAACATACATGACCTGATTCAGATACAAAATGATCACTACCTTTAGGTTACAAAATGAAATATAAACAACCTAAAGCCTTACTAGCCGAGAGTTAATCCGTAATACTTAGTAAGCAAATATAATATAGCTACAACATAACCAAATCTATGAACTGCTACCGACCTCCTCTGGTATCTCTGGCTGTGTTGGACCGCTAGCGGGTCCCCGCTATCCCTGCAGGGCTGTCACCTGTGTTTGCAGTGTACTCATCAGTCTCAATGTCTCCACAAGCTGTGCCTGTCGAGCGTGGTTTGCTGCTCGCGAGGCTGCAATCTCCGTCTGTTATGCCAATACAGTAGTCTTTAGTGCTCTCACCTCAGAACAGGCAGTGTCATTAGCATCTATGGACCATCCTGAGGCCTCATGGGAAAGTCTAGCCTCTCTCTCTATGAGTAAAGCAGTGCGAGCATGAGCACGTCTATCTCTATGTAGCATGTTAAGCCGACTACTCATCAATAACCTATCATCCTGTGCATCATCCAGTCTCCCATATATCTCATATGTGTCCTATCTGACAGTCAAATTATGTCATCCTCTGGCTAAACTCTGCCACATTAGTAACTCCTGGTGTCCCTTGTATGTCCTCAACCATATCCTCTCAAGTGTCTGTGATCCTATAACCAACATATCTCTCGGGGTCTCGGCTAATCTCATCATCTAATGTGCCAACAAATCCATAGTCTGCTATAAGGCCTCCAGTGAGTCTAGCAGTGGGAGCAAATGAACTCTCACCGACCTCATATCTCAGACCTAGAGCAATACACAACCTCTTCCGAGGCAACAATGTAACCTCAAAAACACCTGCTCTACAGACAGTAGTTGGAAGAAGCATAGGTGGTGATGGAGTAGGTAAAGGTATAGGTAGGAGTGGTGGTGTCCCTGATGGTGGTGTACTCGATGGTAGTGGATGGGAAATAGATGGTGTCTCGGCTCTTAGCTGGATCATAGCGGCTCTATATCCTAAAAAATAAGTAGGGCTAGCAGGTAGTGGTAGAGGTGATACAGGTAAAGGTGGTGAGGGAATCTGAGGTAGTGATGATAACCATGGAGAGAGTGGTGATGGTGGTGGAGTAGGTATTGCAAGAATTCTAGCAACCTTTGTATCTGAAGGAAGTGATACGGATGTCTGAGCTCAGATAGATATCCTAGCCATAACTAGATGTACAGGTGATGGGATAGAGTCAGCCGGAGCTAGGTGCTCCTCCTCCTCATCCTCGTCCTCCTCAACATCATCATCATCGTCCTCGTCATCATCGGATGACTCGTCATCATCGTTATCGTCTTCACCGTCGATAGGATAATCAGTGGGGTCCTCCTCAGGATCGAAATCTGCAATGTATCCTGGTGAGTCAGCAGTAGGTGAGACAACAGGTAGTGGTTGCTCCTCAGCAGGAAACACCTCATCCTCCGGTGGCATAAACTCTGGATATACAGGCTCGGGAATAAACTTTGGTGAAAGTGGTGCCTGCTCTAGCTCCTTAGGGCCAGGCACATAATCAGGAGATGGTGGGGCCTGAAAAGCGGCTACCACATATGCATATGGATCCTCTGGCATCACGGGTGGTCCATCGAATCCTGGAGATCCTATGTCTGACAAACCCCCAAATGGACTGGATACCGCAGTGTAAGTGACTGTGGAATCCTCTTAATCCGACATGACAATATCTAAAAATCAAAAGTAGCTTATATAAGTATTAATATAAGACTCTTATAGTAATGTAATATACATAGTATTTTAAAACATGTATATCAATTATGAATGCATCTAGTCTAGCCAACTAATGCAACACTAGTGTATGTATGTATGTCCCGTGAAAACCCCTTTGTATGAATGCAATGTTTGAAAACGGTTATAGTCCAAGTAAAAACATTTGACCTGGTTCTCTATAACCTTAGCTCTGATACCAATCTATAACACCCTCTAATTGGGTATCAGCGAAATAGGGGTCTGGGGGTGGTACTTCATAGATCAATAGCACAAGATATATATAAGAACGACCATTTAAAAGTCGTTTAAAACTGATACATTGGATTTAACAAATTTTTGTTACATAAGTCCGAGACTTCACTTGTTCATTGTTCAAAATACAAAGATTTTAGTTCATAACAAATATATCCCTAAAATGTAATGCAACCAAATCTTTAATGCACACGACTTCCAAAATAACGACCACCAATGTAACCCTAGTCTTGTACCTCATTGATCTCCTAAGAAAACATTACTTAAAATGTCAACAATAATGTTGGTGAATTCATAGGTTTGTAGAAATGTATAATGTAGGACCGCAAGATTTCCTCATGATAATGCAACAGATGCAAACATTATAAAATGTAATTACGTTTCCCTAAGCTCATGACACTGAAGCTCGACATGTATGAATCGCAATGTAAATTGCCAACATTGCCCGTGATGATCTTCTAACCCGTAACATCCCAAATCCGACATGATATATGTTCGTTGTCTGGCATACCGGCACAGTGAGCATGACTCACCCGAACGGGGATGTCAATCCCAAATAGATCTATTTATAACATTCACGCTCACAACAAGTAATTGACAGTTCATGATAATGGGCTCAGAGGGTTATCGCTTCTTAGGCAAATACATAATCGTAATGTAAAATGTACACTTGCGTCCAATTGTAAAACATGCATATGTTTCTCACCCCAAAACTAGTAAATCATTTTAAATGTAAAACGTGGGAATATGAACTCACCTTGAGTGAGTAAATCGATAATGTAAATCACAAACAGAAAATGCGTCACGAATACGCCCGAATGCACCCTAATTAATTATAGGTCGTATGAGTACTAAGTACTTTGAATAATTAATACCGTATATAATTCTATATAGCTACATCACCATCTAATTGTCTTTGTTTAATTTATAAAGGTCGAGATGATATTTAAATCGTTTTTGTTAAATGAGTGTCTAAGAATTTATATAAAAAAAGTAAATAATATGAAAATCATCGAATAGGCTTGTAAAATCATCCTTCAGGTAAATGATATTAAAATCATCAATTAGGTTTGAAAAATCATCTTTCAGGTAAATAATATTAAAATCATCGATTAGGTTTGTAAAATCATATTTCAGGTATATAACATCAAAATCATCGATTAGGTTTGTAAAATTATCCTTCAGGTAAATGATATCAAAATCATCAATTAGGTTCAAAAAATCATTTTTCAGGTAAATAATATCAAAATTATCGATTAGGTTTGTAAAATCATCTTTCAGGTATATAACATCAAAATCATCGATTAAGTTTGTAAAATCATCCTTCAGGTAAATGATATCAAAATCATCAATTAGGTTCGAAAAATCATCTTTCAGGTAAATAATATCAAAATCATCAATTAGGTTTGTAAAATCATCTTTCAGATATATAACATCAAAATCATCGATTAGGTTTGTAAAAGTCGTATCTTCTTCGTTATAAATCGGATTTTTAAGTTCCTTACATATATGGAATCCTCGTGACATGTAGTATTTTATAAAAATATAAAATAAATATGTTATATTTCGAATTTATTCAAACCACTTTGATATTTTTGCTAAAAATATGCTTACACTTGTTTTTGTAACTTTTTAGTTTAGTACACTTGTTACAAGTCATCTACAACACCATATATCACATGTCTTACATACTTAAGGTTCTTAGTCTATGATTTGTCCAAATATTGTCCAAGATAATAAGATCAACAAGTCCTTATACTTATATACTTATTAAGTAACTTTTAAAACCACTAGTTTATATATACTTTTTATACATAAACCACACTTGTGTAATACTTATATTACCATTCCCACATGATATTAACATCCATATAACATATGTAAAAGTATATCATACCATGATCACAAGTAAAAATCCATTTTTCAAGTAAATACGTTTCCTAGATGGTGATTAACTACAGTCATTATATACACATAAAATCATGAATGTAAAGAGATTAAGTTTTTTAGATAACCTTAATATGATGTATAATGATGAACAACAATGTCTAAACCCTTGTTTAGCAAACAAACCCTAGCTTCTAAGAGAATAAAAACCCTAAATCCAAAGAAACCCTAATCTTGATCCTTGCTTGTTTAACCCTTTTAAACTCTAAACTAACCCTTCAATACACCTTGGTATACCTTAGTTATGAAGTGAGATCACTTGTTGCTTGCTAAATAAAATTATATGGATTGTGTATGGGTGTGTGTTTGATGCCGTGGGTGAGGAGAGGGACAAAGAGAGTTTTGTGTTGTTTTCACCTTATAAAATAAGAGTGTATGTGTTTTACTTACTAGTGCATGCTATATATATTGCCAAGACTAGTCAATGATCACATTAGAAAGTCTAAGACACATTGAGTGAAATGGGGAAGTCTTATGGTCAAAGCAACTAGTGAAAGACATAAGGTTTAATGAGGTTATGTTGTACAAGGGTCAAGTGGTAGAATGTGTGCTATATGTCCCTTTGGGACTTATTTTTTAGCCAAACAGGGGGGAAAGGGAGTACATTATTGATTTTTGATATCTTGTAAAATATCTTGATATATTTGAAGTTTAAAGGTATAAGAAGTTAGTGTAGATGGAATACTTGAAAGGTGTAGTGTCTAGTTGATTTATTTTATGTACAACTTGACCAATAATGTTAACATGGGTGAATTTTTATAAAACTTTAGGTATTGGGTATAAAAATAGGTATGTGTTGAAGCGTAAAAAAGTTTTGGTGGTTCTGGGTATGCCTAAACGTATTTTATCGCGAAACGTAAACATTTTACGTAACCAATAAAAATAAAATATGCAAAGATAATAATTATACTCTAAATAATTATCTAACACTTGCTTGATGTAAACATTTAAGTGTTTGATGCCTGTTTACATTGAACGATATTTTTTAGCTTACGCGATTTACTTAACGACTTCAATTTAAAAGCAAACGCGTACAACACTAAAAATAAATAGTGAATTTATTGATGACGTACAATGACCCTAAAACACGGGGTGTTATAATCAACATTATATGTTTATCCCTTTATAATGAAAAGAGTAGTATCGATTGAACCTTTTTGGAAACCGCTATCGATCAAGAATTTTAAAAGAACGTCATACCATGCCCGAGGTTCTTGTTTCAAACCGTACAAAGCTTTGCAGCTTACACATGTGTGGCACCCTGCAAATTTCCGTTCAATATTTTATGTTAGGATTATGAAAATCCATGTAAAAGACTCGGTCACCCTGAAGCTTGTCATCAATGTGTAGTCCATCCAACGGAACGACTAATGGTTTGTCGGCATAACACTTCTTCAAGTTGGATACATGAAACGTATTATGAACCCTGCTCAACTCTTGAGGAAGTTCAAGCTTATAAGCAACGGCTCTAACCTTTTCCAACACTTTGAAATGTCCAACATATCTGGGGTTTAGCTTCCCCCGTTTGCCAAAACGTACTACTCTTTTCCAAGGTAAAACCTTGAGCATAACTCTTTCTCCAACTCGATTCATCGCTTCGCATTTAAGTCTGGCTTAACTCTTTTGTCGATCATAGCAACTTTATCGTTGCTTTGATCTGAATGGATTTTCTCAATCCCTTCGCTTGAACTATCACAGGACCTATGGAGTTGAACTTCTCCAACCTCGACCCAACAAACAGGTAAATGACACTTTCGAACGTAAAGTGCTTCAAATGGTGCAGCCTTAATGCTAGCGTGATAACTATTGTTATATGAAAACTTGACTAATGGCAATGTTAACCCAACCCTTTCCAAAGTCGATCACGCAAGCACGCATCATATCCTTGAGAGTTTGAATAGTCCTCTCGCTTTGCCCATCAGTTTTTGGATGACATGCAGTACTCATATCCAAATTCGTACCTAAATCCGTCTAAAGTGACCTCTAGAAATTTAACGCAAACCTAGGGTCGCAATCATAAATGATTAAGACAGGTATCCCATTGGTAATTTTTCCATAGGATCCTTGCTAAATTTTTCAGATACAATCCTTTGCTACATTTTCCAATAGGATCAGTTTCCCCTCATTGGTACAAAGAATGGCAGATTTATTATGGTCGGTCAATAATTTTACCAAAATTATGTCATAACCTTGTGACTACATAGAAGCTTCATGACAAAATCCTTTATTGATATTCATCCAATCCCACTTGTCCATTGAGGTATCTCAGGGTTGTCACCAACAAACCCGATGGCCTTTGGTGTTCAAGACCTTGGGACCTATCACGACCGAAGAAAGTGAGAAGACGTCAAACATTATCTACATAACAATTGGTGTATTTGTGTGTGTGTGCATTGGTGGCATATCCGCCTTCATAATGGTGCCACCAATATATTTCTTCATATCTTGGTACAGTCTTGTCAGAAACCCGATGAATAGAGTATTTGACTTGTGGGACTCGTGCATTATTCGCGTTCCTTAAATCGCCATAAACAGGGTAACACAACATCCTCCATTTAAGCATAGAGTTCCATCCGCAGCGGGGGCTCGAAACTTTTTCTGTTCTAAGTTTCTCTAGAAACCTTTAAATATTTAATCACATACCTCTAACATCTTCGTTCTTGATGTTCTCTGGTTTTTGTGCTTCAGTCTGAGCATTCAAGATTTGCTTAGGAGGTCCAAACCCAATATCATGACTAATGTATCGAACTCATATGGCTTTATCGCTCTTTCTTGCTCAGAGCATTAGCAACAACATTTACCTTTCCTGGGTGATAACAGATCTCACAATCGTAATCACTGAGCAACTCTAACCAATGACGTTGCCTCATGTTCAGCTCCTTCTGATTTAGGATGTGTTGTAAACTCTTGTGATCAGTAAACACTGTACACTTGGTTCCATACAAATAGTGTCTCCAAATCTTTAGAGCGAACACTACTGCTCCAAGTTCTAAATCATGAGTCGTATAATTCTTCTAATAAATTTTCAATTGGCGTGATGCATAAGCAATCAACTTCTCTCTTTGCATCAACACAGCGCCCAAACCTTTGATTGAAGCATCGCAGTATGCGATAAAATCTTCGCTTCTTTCAGGCAAAGACAGAATTAGTGCACTACACAACTTTTGCTTAATCACTTAAAACGCTGCTTCTTGTTTGTCGCCCCAAAAAAACTTGACCTTTTTCTGAGTAAGCTTGGTCATTGGCTTGGCAATCTTCAAAAATCCTTCGATGAATCTTCGGTAATACCCAACAAGACCTAAAAATTGTCGAATCTCCGTTGGTGTCTTAGGAGATGCCCAATCTTTTATGGATTCGATCTTGGTGGGATCCACGTGAATGCCTTGACTATCAATCATGTGGCCGAGAGATTGTACATTGGGAAGCCAAAATTTGCATTTAAAGAATTTAGCGTACAACTCCTCTTTCTTAAGCAATTCCAGACTTGCATAAGATGTTCTTTCGAGCTCCTTCTTGCTCTTGAGTAGATTAAGTAAATCGTCCATAAAGAACAGATCATAAACTTATCCAAATATTGCTTGCACACGCGGTTTATGAGATCCATAAATACCGCCAGTACGTTCATCAAGCCAAATGGCATAACTTGGAACTCGTAGTGACCATATCGAGTTCTGAATGCTGTCTTTGGAATATCTTATTCACGTACTCAAAGCTGGTGATAGCTTGATCATAGGTCTATCATAGAATAAACACTGGATCCTTGTAGTTGATCAAATAAATAGTCGATCCTTAGGAGTGGATAACGATTCTTCACCGTTAGCTTGTTTAGCTCTTGGTAGTCGATGCACATTCAAAATGATCCATCCTTCTTCTTGACAAATAAGACAGGAGCTCCACAAGGTGAGGAACTGGGTCTTATGAAGCCCTTGTCAAAAAGTTCTTAGAGTTGGTTTGATAATTCCTTCATTTTAGATGGAGCTAATCGATAAGGTGCCCATGCTACAGGTGCAGCACCAGGTATCAAATCGATTATGGAAATTCCACTTGTTGATTTAGAGGGAGACCCAAAAAGTCTTCAGGAAATACTTCAGGATATTTCGAACCGATCATACGTCCTCAAGTCGCTTCATCTCCGACTTGTCTTCAGTCTCCTTTGTATGTAACATGTACCAAAATATTAGGACATCCTTTAGCAGTACTTATGGTTTTAGTGCACGAGAATGATGTTCAAAACGAGTCTTGTTTCCCCGTTCGATTCCATCACCCGCGAACAGTCAACATTTTCATTTCCCAAGGGAATACGAACGATTTTCTTGGCACAAACGATGACAGCTTGGTACTTCACCAACCAATCCATACCAATTATGACGTCGAGACTACCAAGTTCTATGGGCATTAAGTCTATGTTGAATGGGTGATTTAAGAAATTTAGTGTACAACCCCAAATAATAGCGTTTAACCCAATTATTCTCCCGTCAGCTAGTTCAACATCATAGCTTCTTCACCTCGGCCTCTCTATCCATCTTAGACTTACGTTTCTGTTCCATTAGTTTGTGAGCCATCCTAATAGTTCTGCTCAAAGTGGTAGGAGAGGATGAAGTCGATGTTATCAGGTAAGCCTCGAATGTAAGCTTCTACTTTCTTTTTCTCTGTTGGAACCATTTCAGGGCATAACAGGATCAATTCATTGAAACGAGTGGTGTACGCGGTGATATTGTAATCCTTAACCTTTAAATTCCATAACTCGTGCTTCATTCTTTGGATTTCTTCAGGAGGACAGAATTCCTCCTTCATCATGGCCTTTATTTTTGTCCAAGACTTGCTATTAGCAACTGCACGTCCCATAGAGGCAACTTGAGTATTCCACCAGGTTAGGGCCGAGTCTTGGAGGGTTGCAGTGGCATACATGACTTTATTTCCCTCGGCACATTTAATAATATCGAAAACACTTTTAGATTTTTCAATCCATCGACTTAAACCCACGGCTCCTTCATTACCATGGAAACTAGTAGGGTTGCATTTCAGGAATCCTGCGAAAGTGCATTCTCGGGTAGCAGTTCTTGTGGCTAGACCTGCGGCTGAACCTGGAGCTAGATTTGCAGCTGGATCTGTAGCTGGAGCGAGAGTTGGAGCTGGAGGAGGGACTTCAAGGTTATTTTCATTTCGGACTCTTTCCCTTTCAGCAGCAATGGCCTCATCGATACGCTCTTGAATTAAACGATTGATAGCAACTTGGGTCATAGCTGGAGCTTTCTTAGGTGCCATGATAATCTGTAAATCATGCAAAATTTAAGTACCTAAGGTCACTACATGATTTAAAATTGTTATATGAATAATAACTTATAAAAATATGCAAATGCATGACGATGCTACATGAATGAACATGATAATCGATAATAGTCCAAATATGAATGATAATATTCATTTTATATATGAATTACATTTTTATGTAATTAAATAAATAATTTTTCAATGCTTCACGAATAAGCATGACAATCGATATATATATTTTAATATATCTCAATATATATCATGGTATTTATTTAATAAATACTTAACAATAATGCACCCTAAGCGTGCATAATTACTAAAATGAGAAATCATCAGTAAGACTTGAACAGGAAACACGAAGAGCCTTAGCGCACGAAAAATAGAGAAAGAAAATTATAGTTTAGGTTTTTGAAAAATGACCTAGTTCTCTATAACTTATAGCTCGGATACCAATCTTTAAGACCCTCAAATTTATCACGCAGCGAGACCAATGGTTCGGGGCCAATAGTTGGGTGTTAATTCATAGCACAAAAACATAAGTAAATAAAGAACGACTCGAAAGAGACGTTTAAAACATTGTTCCATTTATGAAAATCAGAGTACTAAAACATTGTCCCACACAAAACGTTACCAAATCCAAGTTGCAAGTTTTTAAAACCATAACATTAAGCAAACGTATTTTTGAGGAATGGAACACAAAACATGTAAACAAAATAAGTTATCGTTGTCTCCTCCTCATGTACTCTAAGTCCTCATCCTTGATTACCTGAGATAAAACATGCTAAAAAGTCAATAAAACGTTGAGTGAAATCATAGAGTTTATATGAATAAGTTAGAACACAAGCATAAATATTGATTTAATGATAAACTTGTTGATCATACAAGTCATTTCAGACAAATTGCATTAAACTCGTGACACCGATCCCATGGACAAAATATGGATCATTTTAGATCATGCATATATCTTTTCATATGCTCACAAACAATAATAATAATGCCTTCAGGCTAGGTATCTTGTTGTATACCTAATAAAATCTCGAATACAATATGTCCGAACATTGGGGTCCCTAAAACGGGCGTATCTCCAAACACCGAACCTGGTTGTCAAGCCCATAGATCTATTAATTGTAATAGCGGCTACCCATCATAGGTAGTTGACGGTTTATGATTGGGGTATTTTGACAAGAGGTACTCAATGCAATCAAGGTATATATTCGGGTCCAGCATACATGGAAAACAACTTGTGTTCAATTTGATAAACTAGCATGTATCTCCCTCGCGGGGTTTAAGAAAACATTTAAAGTTATAAAGGCGAGGCTATGAACTCACCGTAAGTAAAAGATGATCGAGCAAGAAATCAACCAATAGATAAAGTGCCAACGATTTAGCCGTGACCTATAAGACGTGACACGACTTAGTATTATAAGAAAAGAAAAATAGATACATAGAAATAATATACAAAATCATGAGTTATTTTTCTAAGATATGTGTGGCATTGCACAATGACTTAACCAAGGTATTTATACTCCAAAATATGACCTCTAATATGACCTTATAGGTAATAAAACATCTACTAAGTATCATGTATTAATTCTTGTTTTACTATCATGGTTGTATACTTTTTATGTTTTAAGAAAAGACGTAAAATCCATATTCTGATTTTGACTTGTCTTTATGGGTCCATAGCTACTAATCCGTAAGGGCTATGAATATGAGGTTTTCTCCCCTGGAAACACCTTTGAGTCTAGTTTCCAGAATGAAAATCCTCATCCTCTAATTCGATTTCAATCAATGGGAATTGACAATTTAGTGACATACTATCCAACCAGAATGTTTACCAAACTGAAACATCTATACGGAAACAGCCATAAATCCTAAATCGTGATAGCTATTGAAGTGGTTCCACTTGGAGGTGTTAGCCTAAGATGTCTACTACTGTGTCATGCTTTAAAATCAAACACTTAAGTGAAAAATTCTAGAGTTAAGCTCGTTTTCCAAACAAAGGTCTAGATTTGACTAGCTATCGTAAAACAGTCATATCTCCCTCATCCGGAGGAGATACAAAACCATCCAATTCGTCACATGAATCTTAGAATTATATCTATCCAACCATGTAATTAAATAATAAGTTCTAGACCAAAAATTATTAGAAACAGCCACGTTTAGCTACTGACCTAAATCTGCCCCCTACAAACTACTTTTAAATCCCATCAAAACTTATCCTAATCATTATTTATCCACATGCAATGCCATAATATTTTTGTCACACATCTCATCACCATAAAAGTACATATTTTTACAGTATGTAATCAAATCAAAATGCTTTTATAAGAGAATTTAAAGAAAACCAAAAGAAAGGCTTACAATAGCAATAAAAGTGACACCAAGACAACTAACAAAACCAAACTTATAATATCACAAGGATCCTTCTAAAAAATCATCACAACTCCATGCATGAACCCTTCCATAATCACCATACTTCAGCCCCTAAAGTGTAAGATAATGATGGTTCTTAAAGATTACTTGAATAGATTATGACTTATAACACTAACTAGCTTCTTAATAGCTTTAAATATTGAATAGAATTTAACTAGAAATGTTTATGAGAAATTGTTATGGCTTGATGAAGGTGTACGGAAAGAACAAAGAAAAGGAGTAAGGAAGAGAAATATTTTGGTTGATAATGATAACTATGAGATGTGTTGGTGGAGTATGCTAGTTGAATCATGCATGAAGGGATTTACAAGTGTCCTATGACACTTTAAGGATTAACATGTGTCCTAACAAGTGTCCTAAGACACTTCAAGTGTTTTATTAGTTGTTATTTAAGGTAAAATTTTAAGATAGGTGGGTAGTTTTGAGGCTAACGGGTATCAACGAAAAATATTCTGAGAGTTAAGGCGGGACCACAAAGTGAAAACGAACAAAATAAAAATAGTTTTACATCATACGGGATATTTTTATGAAAACTTAAATTACGTAGGGTTTGAGACGAATAATAATTCTAAACATGGATCACGAATAATTAAAACGATGATTTTAATAAAAATTGGCTAAAGTAATAAAATGAATTCTTTAAAATTTAGATAATAATTATAAGTTTAGAATAAGTAGTGACCTTAAACATGAGGTTTTACACTATGACACCATTGTTTGCTACTATGTTGATACAACCTCAAGCAGATGTGGGTGAAGGTTCAGGACAACCCACTGAACCCCAACACACGCCTACTATCGCTTCACCATCAAATATTGAACCAATCCTTATTATTACATCATCATCACAACCCCAAAAGACTTACAAACGTAGGAAAATCAAAAGGCCCACTAAGATATCTCAGTCTTGTGGACCTACTACCCTTGTAGTAGATCAGACTATCCGTGAGGAGAGGGGAGACAGTATGGAAATGGCTGCCACTACTGCTGCTAGCTTAGATGCAGAGCAGAGCAGGACAGTGGTAACATAATTAGGACCCAATCCATGGCAACACTTAATGAGCCTATTCCTTAGGGAACTGATTCAGGTAGTGGTCCCAGGCGCCAAGATACCATATTGGGGGACAGACCTGCTCAAACTAGGTTTGAGAGGTTGTCTAAACAGTCCAATGATCCACCTCTCTCAGGAGTTAACGCACCTGGAAGTGGGGAGGACAGATTAAAAATTATAGAATTGATGGAAATTTGTACAAAATTATCTGACAGGGTTCTTGCCTTGGAGAATGTCAAGAGTGTTCAGGATTTAGAGATTACTAGTCTAAAGAAGAGAGTCAATAAATTAGAAAAGAAGAAAAAGGCAAGAACTCCACAACTCAAGAGGAGGTTATTCAAAGTCATGATAGTCTTCTGCTAATAAAAGTTTGGGTGATCAGGAGGATACATCCAAACAGGAGAGGAATATAGCTGAATCAGACCAAGATGAAGAGATTTCATTTGTTCAAGAGGATGCAGAGACTCAGGGGAGGTATGATCAGGATATTGATGTTATTACTATCAGTGCACCAATCACTACTACTGGTGTATTTGTTAGTACTGCTGAGCCAAGTACTCCTCCAACAACAACTATTATTAAAGATGAAGATCTCACAATTGCTCAGATACTTATGAAGATGAGAAGCGAGAAATCAAAAGAAAAAGCAAAAGAAAGATGATCAAAAGAAAAATCTAGTGAGCCTGCTACCAGACCAACAAGGGGAGTGACTATGCAAGAACCTAGTGAGTCTGGAATAAGAAAATCATTATCTCCTTCACAACATGATCTAAAAGACAAGGGAAAAGCCAAAATGATTGAACCAGATAAGCCATTAAAAAAAGGATTAGATCAAGTTTGATGAAGAAGTGGCTAAAAGAATCGTAGAAGAATTAGAGGATGAGTTAGAAGAAGAAGAAAGGGTTACAATACAAAAAGAAGAACGTGCTAACTTAATTTCATGGGATAATACTCAAGCTATGATGGAGGCAGATTATGAGTTAGGTCATAGACTACAAGCAGAAGAACAATGAGAATTGACCATTGAAGAGAGGTCAAGATTGTTTGTAGAGTTAATGGTCAAAAGGAAGAAGCACTTTACAAAGCTTATAGCTGAAAAGATCAGAAGAAAACCACCAACTAAAGCACAAAAGAGGAATCAAATGTCTACCTATCTGAGAAACATAGGCTGGATACAAACACACTCAGTTGAAGAACAAAAGTTTTGAATAAATTCAGATGTTGTTTGACAAAGAAATAAAGAGGGTGTATTCATTTGTTCTTATGGATTCAGAGGTGGTGGAAGGCAGTGGAAAGAAAACTAAAAGCATTAGAAAGGAAACAGTTAGTAAGAAAAGAGCAGGTGAAGAACGTGATGAAGAAAGTGTCAAGAGGCAAAAACTATAGGATGATGCAGAAAAGGCAGAACTTCAACTTTGTTTAGAGATAGTTCCAAGAGATGATGATGCTGTCAATGTTGAATCATTATCTACAAAATATCTAATAGTTGGCTGAAAGACACACATTCTAGCAGAAGACAAGATGTATTATCAGATCATCAAGGCATATGGAAGTGAAAAATATTACCAGATATTTAGTGCAATGCTTGATGATTTTGACACACAAGATGTGTTAGATCTATACGGGATGGTATAGGAAAGATTTAAAACAGCAAGTCCAGAAGGATATGACAGATTACTTTGGGGAGATCTTATAACTTTATTTGAGCCAAGTGAGGAAGATGAAATCTAGGTTTCTTTAAAACCTTGTAGATCCTAGATCGAGAGCCACATGGCTCTGATACCACTTGTGGAAACCTAAAACACGTAATAGGTTCTTTGATCGTTTAAGCTTGAGGTTGTTTAGACCTCATCTAGGATAATATAGTAACAATGATATAAATTGCACAACAGAAATAATAAACACAAATCAAAGTTACTTTAAGGTTTTTCTTTATTAATCAACACAGCCCCAAATACTATTTGATCAGAATAGATCGGTTACTCTAAGTAGTAACAGGGATTTACAATCCTTGAGGCTAAACTATAGACGTCTACACTAATTATACAAACGTGTACACACACACTTTTGTATGTAGTCGACTCTTATATGATGAACACACACTTTTCTAGATGCCTAAACCAATATGCCTGGACCTCCTTTTTTAGCATAAGGAGTCAAGGCTTACATGGAAACTAATAAAAGATATTAATGAGAGAATCAATTAATTATTCATTAGTATCTTCTCATTAATATTCATCTTTATCTTCTTTTTGACCAAATCTTCATTATCACCGACATCTTATAGAATCCCATAATAAAAACTTTGATCCTTCTTGTTTCCATCTTGTTTCATTCTTGTTTTGTCTTATCAACTCAAATATAATTCCCAACATTGTATAATTCAAGTGGGAGGATGGAATTATAATGTTTACTTGTCCTAATTTTCACACTAAAATGCTTAAATTATGCTCAAATATAAAATGTTTTCAAGCATACTTTTGTGAAATTACATGTTACATAACCCGCACACAACAACCCTTGTTAGATATTGTGAGGATTTAACCTATCCATTTCTAAATGTTTACCCAAAATTCCACAAAATATGAGTGTGCCGGTGATGTTGTAGACTTTAGAACTTGGCTTGGTATATCTATTCGAGACCGCAATGATAAGTACTATGGATTTGGATAGAGTAACTTGTTTAAAATGGTAAATCTTAGGATTACACCTAAATCTCCTTTACATGTTGCTTATTAACTAACTACACCGGTTAGTTAACCTCCCGTTTAAACCCTTTCCACTCTCATCTTTAGAGTAACGAGCCATTAGAACAACCCATAGAGCCAATCCTTTAGGAATTTACACCAACTATTTGTTTCGTTACACCCTTACACCTTAACCTACCCTGTTAGATTAAGTTTAATTTATAGTTGCTAGTTGCTTAAAGTGTAAAGTTTGTATTTCCCAAAGTCTTGTGTCATTTTCTATCTTTGGTGCGGTTGGAAATTTGCGCATTACAAATGGGAATGTATATTAGTAGTCAAAGCTCATGTGATTTTACTACCATCACAATTATTGGTGAATCCGAAGAACGAAGGAACTACCGAAGGAATTATCCAGAATTATTAAGATCGTGAAGATGGTGAAACTACACCGAGATTTAAAGTTTGGTTAGCAAAAAAAAAATGAGAAAAATACAAAAAAGAGAAAGAAAGATTGAAGATAATCGTTTCTCAAAGGAATTACCGAAGGAATTACACGAAGGATCGATTATTCGTTGATACGTCTAAAAATTCAACGATGTAGAGTATTGTACAAAGTGGAAGATATCGCCACTTACCTTGTAGAGTATGTAAAGTTTTAGGAAGATTGGGAAGTTGACCGTTACGGGAACGCCAACTTAGGTTGTTGTTTTTGATTGATCATCAAGACGTTGTAAATAGTTGTGTCTTTATCATGGTAACGGTCAGGAAATAAGTGTCTAGCAACTTGTATCTTAAGTCTTAATCTATTTTTTTCTTGATTTTTATTTAACAGCAATTTACTTCCCTCTCACCTAATGATTAGCCGCTGGTTTTACGCGAATGAGGACTTGTTCGAGCGTGCATGACTATTCCGTCGTTACGGCCATGTATGCATGTCTTAGCTGCCTCGTAGGTTTACGACTTTTGGTGAAAGTTAGAAGGTTCCCACCCTATATCATTCTTCATCCTAACCGTTGGTTAAATTCGAATGGGGATGTGATCGAACACACATGTCTATCCCGACGTTCTGGGTGTGTATGTGTGCTTCAGCTGCCTTATTGGAGTGGTACTTCTGGTGAAAGATTGTAGAATGATCAACCGTACGCCTTTCCATACAAAAACCCATATTTACCTTTATAAACTTGTTAGTCCTTAGCTTTAGTAGTGGAGATGTGTATCCTTGCCAAGCTTATGATAGAATACTCGTCACGACCGAGCAATTGAGCGAATTAGTTACATGTTACCATATAGATTAGTTGAGTGATTTGAGTGTTTTCATCTTCCTATTTCGTGAGGTGTTTGGTTGTGTACTTGTAATAGATCAAATAATTGCTTTAATAGAAAAAAAAATCCTTAGGATACATTTTTATAAACTTTTAAAGGCTACTTGAGGACAAGTAGGATTCAAGTGGGGGGATATTTGATGACATCAAATAACGTCTATTTTATAGCATCATTTATCCCATGTAATTAACCCATTTTGTATAGTTATTGCAAATAATTGTTACTTAATCGTTTATATTTAAGATTTGCAGTAATTATGGAGTACTTGGTAAATATTAGCAAAAGGCGCGCATTCTGGAGCTTAAATGAAGATATTTTAAAGATTACTATTCTGAAGGCCAATACGCCGTATCCATTAAGGAAGATACGCTGTATCCATGCATGCACTCACCAAAGACCACAAAGGAGTAAAGCTCAATATGCCGTATCCAGAAAGAATCAATACGCCGTATTCAAGAAATAGTATGTGAATATTCTGGAAGATATCAAACGTGGTCCCTACTCCAAGAAATCCCCACTACGCCGTATCTAATCCTTGGATACGCCGTATCGAACCGACTTCCAGACAGTATAAATAGAAAACTCAAAAATGAGTTTTAAGTGTGCTAAATCATATTCTTGATACCTAAACCATAAAAGTCGATTTTTTAGAGGAGAAAAAGAGCAGAAGAGGTCGAGCAACGCTATCAATTCCATAGGAGACAACATGTAATTCCATATATTTTAGTAATCATTTAGTTTTTGGTATCATTCGTTAACTCGGTTAGTTTACCTTGGCTAAATAATTGTTTTTGTATTTATTATGACGTTTGAAGGCTAATACCTTTGGGTATTAGCCATTATTATGAAGATTTGAATGTTTGGTATTTGTTTATCTCGATTTCTTGATTTATCGTTGAATGCTTGTTTATGTTTATCAATTTATACTTGTTTACGCGCTTTTGTATGTGACCTATCATTCAACTGGATCTAGTGATACGAACCAAGTAAATCCAGAGTCTATGATAGCTTCCTATATCATTTAGACATCTAGAACCATGGATCACCAAAATATTGTCTCTTCTAAATCTGTGTTCGGATAGCTTTAGGCTTAACTAGTTAAATAGATATTGCCAATGGTTTATGATCGTGTTGTCGTAGCAGGTGGGTGAACCTAGGATAAATCAATAAATAACGTTCTGCTTCATTGGATAGTTGGACAAGTGGACTACTAGTGTATAAAATCACCATTAAGCGATAAGTGGGTTAAAGTCTCTCTAGGAGTAGGGATTTAACAGGATCACCATTGCTTTAATCCCTAAGATAGATTATAATCAGCAAATTAAAGGATGCTTTATGCGGAGTTTTAATTGTGAGAGAATTGATGTGTATAGGTCTTAGGGATGATGTATCGCCTAAGTTTTTAACAATGGATATGCCACCTCGAGAGAAGAATATCATTGCCACTTAATAAACAAACCAACTTTACTAATCGATTAATAATGGTTAATATCAGTTTTCTTAATTTGGCTCTGACCGCTCTTTTATTCTATTTTTTATTGCTTGCGTTGGGTAAAGTGCTTTGAATTGATTGCAGTCACCAAACCAAACCTTTTGCCAGTCTCTTATATGCTGAAAACCCCCCTTTTTCTCGTTAGAATTAGGATTAGGACTGACATAGGTTTAGAATAGAATGAAATTAACATATATTAGATAACCAAGATATTAAATAAATTGATAGATTTAACCTCGCTTCAAGTGTTCGACACCCTACTTACCACGAAACTACTACTGATCGGGTGCACTGCCCGTTAAAGTGTTATTTTTTATTTAATCGGCAAAATATAAATTTAAAACTTGAATCATAAAAATATACACCACACAACGACACATCATCCATCTTGACGCCGCTGTCGGGGAGTGAATTAATTAAACCTTATTCTCATTAGTATTTCTAACCATTAATTAACCAAATAATTAACCATTAATTAGTTTAGTGTAATCTAATTATATAATTCTGTTTGTATTTATCCGCATTGTGTGTTTAAATTGCTTGTTTAAATTCTCGCATTTAACTGTTTTTAAAAGTATTCTGTTCTGACTGATCACCTGATATGCCGTATCCACCGGTTGGATACGACGTATCAAACCTTCTACCCAGAACAGCGTATTGAATTCTGTAGTCTAAACGACGTATCTGTTCTTCCAAACAATATGGCGTATTCTGTGAAATCAATACGGCGTACTGGCATTCAACAGACCTATACGGCGTATTCAAATTAATTAAATACGGCGTATTTGTCATCCGATACAATAACAGTAGTAATTTTTTGTTTTTGATTTCCTGTTTTATGTGTTCCCTTCCCCAAGGGCACATCCTACTGATTATTTATGCTTAATTTCAAGAAACCGTTGACAAAGAAACCACCATGGTGGAACCAAACGACTACATTACCGCTACCCGAAAGAACTTCGTCTCTAATGATAACGAAGGAAGAATGGTCGAGAAATGTATCGTTGAAATACAAGGAACATTCTTGGTGAAAATACGCGATAATGCTTTTAATGGGAATATTGGGGAAAATGCGTTCAAACACATCGATAAATTTCTCGAAGATATTGGGCCAATCAAAATTAATGGGTTGACTCAATACCGATTCAGACTTAGTTTTTTCCTTGTTTCACTCGCAGGAGCTGCAAGTGAATGGTTTATAAAGGAGTGTATAGGCTTACTCACTACTTGGGATAACATGGTCGAAAAGTTCGTTATGAAATTCCACTATCTTTCTGATCATGATGAAGAAGAAGAAACCGAGGAGGATGACAACCCAAACAAAATGGACAATGTTCCTAAAATCTTCAAGATCGAAGGAAACCTGTTTGACTTTGAGACACCCTTGTGCGAGGCATTCTACGAATTCAACTACCTTCTAAAAATCGACATAGATCTGTTCACTTATGATATCCAAAACTTCAAAACTTATGAAGAATATGAATGAGAGTTGAATAATGACATAGCGAAGGGTACCAAAGAACCGTGGTCAGAAAATGGGGTACCATACCAACTATGTGATCATATATGCGAACCATACTGATTCGTCCCGAAAGACTAGTCGAGTAATATAATATAGTAATCACGTCGGATAAAAATTACTTTAGAAAAAGTAATAGTTTAACCTCCGGATGTCGTGTCCCAACGAGAGATGAATTTTAAATTCACGAAAATGTTTCCGTTTTAATGCTTGAATATCTTTTAATTTTTGGTTTTGGATAAAAACTAAAGAAAGCGATAAACTAGATTATACTAAATATTAAACAAGCTAAAAAGATGAAGAATATAAAGAAAAATATGCTTGTCAAGTAAAAGTGAATAGATCCTTAAGTGTGAAATTTTAAATCTTAATGATGAACTAATTTCCGTCTAATAAATCAATTCCTCAAAACGTTGGCTTAATATTGAAAACGACTTTTATCGAGAAATTAATTACCAATTTAATGCCTACTTAATCTTACGGCTTTTACCCGTTCGACTAAATAAAACACTAAACTAAATAATTTTTACAAATTATTAATCACTAATCACTTATGTAATTCCACACTTAATTCACTAGTAGCAACCCACTTAACAAGCATATATAAATCTACTCGCTAAACATGACAACTAAACTAACAATAATAGGCATAACTACGCTACGGATAACAACTAAAGCAACAATAATAATGACTAAGCTAAACGTGGCGATAAACATAAAAATAGATAAGTAAAAAGAGATTATTGAAAAGAGATTAGAAGTCACCATATTCGAGTTAACGATCGACATGTCAACAATACAAAGAATCCATATCCAAGCTAGTTACCCATAACTCCTTTGATTGCTACATAACCCCTCGTTAATCACCATTGGCTAATAATAGATCACTTCACCAAAAATCAAGATTATATACTCTCTATTTGTTTTTAAGTAAAATAAGATGACTAACAAGAATTTAATCAAATCGTTAAGACATGAATAATCTAAAGGTTTCATAAAATAAAGACGTAGAATAGAACATTTATAAAATATTAGTTGAGACTTGAAAGTATATGGCTCATCTTAAAGAGACGAGATTGAAAGTAAAAAAAAGTTTGGCAAAATTTTGATAAAGATCTATTACTAGAAAACTCAATACAATATAAAACATGAACATAAGAATGCTACTGTTTCGGTTCAAACTTAAGACATAAACATTTGACTAATGAAAATTAATGAAGAGAAATTCTACAATAAACTACTCCTATCCTACTGCTCTACGCTACCCTCAAAAAAATGAAAAGACGAAAAGTAAAATGTAAAGAAAAGATCAGATCGAGTCTGCTGTTATCTACGCCCTAAAAAAATGAAAAGAGACAAAAAAGAAAACTAGATAAAAGATTCCATTGGTCACGTGATCTATTTGTTTCTTCCCTTGCGTAAATCATAAGTAGATACAAGATTTTTTCATCTCTCTTAGGCTTCCAAATTGTTGATGGGCCTAGCTTATCAATCTTGGATTAGACTTGTATTATATAAGTATGTTGGGCTGGATATTGCATTATAGTGCTAGGCCTGATGTAGCAATCTTTTATCATTGGCTTTGATAATAACAATGGTTCGGTCTGACCCATATAAATAGTGTCGGGCCGGCCCAATAAAAGATAAAGGCACTGTCGAACTCGGTTTATCGCGCTCTTTCCAATGTCGTGCTATGTTTCGTCCAATTTTGCCTTTGTTTTGTCCTTTTCTTGATATCTGTTACCTGCACATACACAAACACAAAAACAAGCATATACATTATATTTTTCGTACATTTTTAGTCATTTAAGCTCGTTTTATTAGGTAAAAGGTATGTGTATTTTAACACATTCCAAAATCCCCCATACTAAGATATTGTCGTGTCCTCATGCAATGCCATAAGTAAACACTTTAGAAAACTAAGAATCTCAATCCCCCTCGACTAATTACCTCGAAAAGTAGCTAAGTGTTCATCAAGGGGAATTAAAGAATCAAGAGTTTCGAAAAGCCCCATTTTTACCATTTTTAAAGATATATACTTATTCCCACTAATATTTTTGTATTTTTCCTATTTTTTTTAATATTAGTAACTAACTAATTTGACTTTCATTATTTTCATAACCGTTAAGGATCATAGAACAAGATGCATTTCGATCCGAGAATGCCCCCCAAAAAGGATAAATTCATCGTTCTTGACTTTTCACTTGCTCCAAACCAAGCTTAAAATGAAATCACCGTTAAATATCAGTTAAGATGCTAACACTACTCATATTTGCAACTTGTGAACTTTTCACTCCCGACAATTATTATATCTTAGGTGAATGTGCTATTTTGAATTTCAACCATGGATTAACGTTTTTACAAAATTATATGCTTCACGTTCCACCCGAGAATAATAAGTTTGAAGGCGAGATCATCCCATGTAGGGACTTTCGTCTCGGCACATCCTAACCTTGCGGCTAAGTAACCAGGCTTTTGACACCCCACAGAGACTAGTATCGGGACTCACGGACCTTAGGTTTCAAAAACTCTTAGGATTAAAAAACTTAAAATAGAATAGTCAAAGTTCAAAAGCATATTTAAATTTAACAAAAAGAAATCTATTTATTAATTCACACTTACTATTTAACATAACATTGATTGCAATTGTAACCCTCGACCTTTTAGAAGGCTGCAACATCGGTTGTGAGCCGGCAAGATGCAGCAAACTTTTATCAGCCCACAGTTTATAATTATTACTCATTTTTTCCATTTTTTTATTGCAAACTTTTTATCAGTCTCGGATTATAATTTTTACTATGGGCCTTTCTTTAGAAGCTGCAACATCGGTTTTTGTGAGCCTACAAGATGCAGCAAACTTTTTATCATCCCACAGTTTATAATTATTAACCTCATTTTTTTCCATTTTTTTTACTTTTTTCATCGATATAAGAAGACTTCTTTTGAAAAATTTAAGTATAAATTGAACTAAGACCTATAAAAAAAAAATTTTTTGCTATTAACTACATAAAAATTGTTTCTTTAAGTTTAATATCTCCAAAAATACATGTATATCAATCCGGTTTAGAAGCTTATGGTAGAAAAAAAAAAGCCACAAATTAACATACATGAGCTCTTAAGATTTCCAAATAATCCTGTTTAGCATCCAACTCATCTAAACTCTATCATTTTTCGTTCTTTCGCGAAGATTCGCATTCGTTCTTCGCGAAGATTCGCGAACGCTTAGTCTAAACGTTAAGGAACAAGCTAGAGCTCAACACGCTCGATCGGGTCAAAATTTATTCTTATTCTACCCAGCAGGAAAGTCAAAATTGTGACAAAACACTTATTTTATTTTTGAAAATTTTTAAATTTTTTCATTTTTTTGAAATTTTGGTGGTAAAAACGGGATTACGCGAAAACAACGGCTGCAAGCATAATCAAATCGATAGATCCCCCCATACTAGAACTAAACATTGTCCTCAATGTTTTAAGAAGGGTCTCTACGTAAATCCTAAGCCGTTTATTAAGTATGCTTAAAGATAAACGTTAGTCGATAAGATTTGGATATCGGATTCCCAAATGAAGCTGAGGATGTGAAGCTCGAGTGATCGAAGGATAAAACCGCAAGCACGAGAGTCATCACAATCCGGGAAATCCTGGACAATAAACCACAAAACACAAAACACGGGAAAGAAAGAGGCGAGCCTCTCACACAACAAAAAAACACTTATTCATTACTGCTACTATAATTATATAAGGATAAGCATGGGTTGCCACCCACGAAGCGCTTATTTTTGTTAACCGAGTCTTGAGCCTGACTCGATCCCCCATACTTGAGCTTTGTCAAGGGGGATAGAAATAGGGATGACGAACACCCAAATTTGGAGTGTTGTCTCCAGAAATCAACATCGGGCTTTCATGAAGAGACAGCTTGGAAGTTTTAAAGCCCCGATGTGATAAGAGATGAACTTTGTCCATATTTTCGGATAAAAATGGAAGCAAAGTTTGAATCACTGGACAAAGGGTGGGTTGGGTGGGTAAAAGTCTAGGTATAAGAACATAGTGTTCAGAAATATCACCCACCACTTTTGTAGTCAAAAGTCCAGTATCGGGCTCAATTTCATCATCATCCGGTGGGTTCGCCAGAGGGCGAGGGGATGATGGATCATAATCACTTTCAAAGTGGAAAGACTCATGCTCAGGGAGCGAAAGGGAATCATCAGTAAGCAATTCTTCAAAGAAAAGGATATCCCCTTCGGAGTCATAGTCATCGGTCTCAATGCCTGGTGGCATCGAGTCATCCGGAGTAAGAAATAAATCAATTTCCTCCATGAGAGAGTCACTATCCTCAACGGGGATAGGAGATGGAGAGAAAGATTCGGTTATAGCATCAGAAACATCAGAATTAGAATCTTCCGGAGGGCGAGGAGATGAGTTATCATAAAGCAACCTCTCAACTGGATGAATTTCACCCTCCGGATCAAGGTTATCATCATCAATTCCCGATGGAATTGATTTGAGAAGAGTGAGTTCACCGGCGAACTCATCAAGAAGAGAATCAATCTTAGAAGAAGAATCAATCGAAGTATTTCGATTAAGCAGAGATTCTATAAGATTGGATTCGGCATCAAAGGAATCAATTCCCGGGGGAATTGAAGTGATACTTTCTAACACCTCATTTTGAATTAGATTCACCTCGGTAGCAATGATTTCTTCATCAAGATCAAAGAGGGGATTAGAGAAAATTTTAAAATTCTCCATTGGAACGTCCTCCTCGGAAAATGACTCATCATCACTTGAGGTACAATCATCATTGATATTGAAGAGAGGGTTAGAGAAACTAACAAGATGACTCTTGGGAAAATCATCATAAATGGGCAAATCACACTAGACTTTAGAACTTGGCTTGGTATATCTATTCAAGACCACAATAATGAGTATTATGGATTTAATTGGAGTAACTTGTTTAAATCGGTAAATTTTAGGATTATACCCAAATCGCCTTTACATGTTGCTTATTAACTAACTACACCGGTTAGTTAACCTCCCGTTTAAACCCTTTGTTTACTCTCACTTTAAGAGTAAAGAGTCCCCTTAGAACAAACCCGTATAGGAGCCAATATTTTAGGACACTACACATTATTTGTTTGTTCACCCTAACACCTTAAACTCTACCTGTTGATGTTGAAGTCTTAATTTAGTCCAAGCTGCTAGATGCGGTTTAAAGTGTAAAGTTTGTATTTCTCGAGTCTTGTGTCATTTTCTATCTTTGGTGCGGTTGGAAATTTGCATATTGCAAATGGGAATGTATATTAAAGTCAAAACTCGTGTGATTTTACTACCGTCACAATTAATGGTGAATCCGCAAAGAAGACACGGAAGAACTATCAAGAATAAAATTTCAATCCAGATTATTAATGATCGTGAAGATGGTTGATGAAACTAACACGAGATTTGAGTATAGTTAAAAAATCAAAAAAATGAGGAGAAAAATACCAACAAAATAGAGGAGAATGAAAGTTTGCAAGATTCTTTCGCAAAGAGCATTACCGGAAGGAATTACACGAAGGATTGATATTCACTTGATACGTCTACAAAAAATCAACGATGTTTGTAAAGATATTGTAACGATAGTGGAGATATCGCCTAGAGAGAGACTTGTAGAGTATGTAAAGTTTAGCATGATTGGGAAGTTGCCGTAACGGGAACGCACAACTTAGGTGATTGTTTTTTATCAATGTCAAGGACGTTTGTAAATAGTCGTTGTCTTTATCATGTTAACGGTAGAGAAAAAGTGAGTCTTAGCCAACTTGTATCTTAGTCTTACTATATTTGTTTCTTGATTTTATTTACCAACAATTTACTCCTTCTGACCTGATGATTAGCCGCTCTCGTTTTACGCGAATGAGAGACTTGTCATCGAGCGTGCATGTTATTCTGTCATTACGGCCATGAATGCATGTCTTCGCTTGCCCCGTTAGTTTTATGACTTTTGGTGTGAATAGTTAGAAGGTTTCTACCCCTAAATAAATTCTTCATCCTAATGTTGGATAAATTTGAATTAGGATGTTGATCGAAAACACATGTATATTCCGTATTAGGCCATGTATTGTGTGCTTCAGCTGCCTTGTAGGAGTTGGGGGTACTTCTGGTGAAAGATTCGGAATTGAGTCAGAACGTAAGCCTTTCCAGAACAAAAACCAAATATTACCTTTATAAATTTGTTACTCCTTGTCTTAGTGGCGCGGGAGATGTGTATCCTTGCCACAGCTTATGCTTGAATACTCGGCACGGCCAAGCAAATCTGAGCGATTTATTTACATGTTTACCCAAATAGATTAGTTGAGTAGATTTTAGGTGTTTTCATCATCCTATTTCGTGAGGTGTTTGGTTGTGTACTTTAATCGATCAAATAAATTGCTTTACCGGCAAAAATTCTTTTTTAGGGATACATTTTATAAAACTTCTAAAGGCTACTTGAGGCCATAAGTACGGATTCTAAGTGGGGCGGGATATTTGGATGACATCAAATACGTCTATTTTTATAGCATCATTTATCACATGTATTAACCCATTTTGTCTAGTTATTGCAATAATTGGTTACTTAATCCGTTTATAATTTAAGATTTGCAGTAAACTATGGAAGTACTTGTTAAAATATTAGCAAAAAAGATGCGCGCATTCTGGAGCTTTTAAATGAAGTTATTTTAAAGATTCACTATTTGAAGGCAATTACGCCGTATACCAATTAAGGAAGGATACGTGTATTCCATGCATGCACTCCCAAAAAGACCACAAAAGGAGGAGTACAAGTCCATATGCCGTATTCCAGAGAAATCAATACGCCGTATTCAAGAAAAATAGTATAGTGAAATTCTGGTAAGATAATCAAACGTAGGTCCCTACTCCAAGAAATCCCCACTACGCCGTATCTACTTCCTTGGAACTACGCCGTATCGAACGGACTTACTAGCCGTATAAATAGAAAACTCAACAAACGAGTTTTAAGTGTCGATAAATCATTTTCGTGTTACATGAAAACATAAAAGTTGATGTTTTTAGAGGAGAAAATGAGCAGGAGTAGGTCGAGAAGGAACGCTATCAATTCCATAGGAGACAACATGTAATTCCATATATTTTAGTAATCATTTAGTTTTTGGTATCATTCGTTAACTCGGTTAGTTTACTTGGCATAAATAAATTGGTTTTGTAATGTATTATGTGTTTTGAAAGGCTATACCTTTGGGTAATTAGCCATTATTATGAAGATTTGTAATGTTTGGTATTTGTTTTATCTGCGATTTCTTGATGTTATCGTTGAAATGCTTGTTTTGTTTATCAATTTATACTTGTTTACGCGCTTTTGTATGTGACCTATCATTCAACTGGATCTAGTGATACGAACCAAGTAAATCCAGAGTCTATGATAGCTCTCCATATAGTAATTTAGACATCTAGAACCATAGGATCACAAATATTGTCCTTCTAAATCTGTGTCTAGGATACGCTTTAGGCTTAACTAGTTAATTGGATATTGCCAATGGTTTATTGATCGTGTTGTCTAGCAGGTGAATCGAACCTAGATATTCATAAATACTACGTTCTAGGATTCCATTGCGATAGTTTGATTGACAAGTGGGATACTAGTGTATAAAATCACCCTTAAGCGATATGTGGGTTAAAGTCTCTTATGAGCTAGGGTTTTAACAGGTGGTATCGCTACCATTACTTTAATCCCTCATAGATAGCATCTATAAGATCAGTCCAAATAAGGCGCTTTATGCGATGTTTTTAATTGTGAGAGAATATGTGTCTAGGTCTTAGGATGATGTAACGCCTAAAGTTTTAACAATGATACTGCCACTCGAGAGTAGAAGAAATCATTGCCACTTAATAAACAAACCAACTTGTCTAATCAGATTAATAAATGGTTATACAGTTTTCACTTTAATTTGCGCTAGATCCGCTCTTTTATCTATTTTTTATTTGCTTGCGTGGGTTAAAGTGCTTTGAATTGATTGCAGTCACCAACCAAACCATGCCAGTCTCTTATGCTGAAAACCCCCCTTTTCCTGTTAGAATTAGGATTAGGACTGACATAGGTTTCGAATTGATAGATTTAACATATATTAGCTAACCAATATATTAAATGTAAATGATAGATTTAACCTTTCGTCTTCAAGTCGTTCGACACACTACTTACCACGAAAATCTCCTAATGATGGGAATAGCACTGCCGTAAAGTGTTGTTTTTTGTTTAACCGGCAAAATATAAATTTAAAACTTGAATCATAAAAATATACACCACACAACAACACATCATCCATCTTGACCGGGTACACTTCCCGTTAAAGTGTTGTTTTAGGTTTGTCGGCTAAATATAAATGTAAAACTTGATAATCAAATAATTGACCCTACACGACAGCACATCAGGTTTTTGGCGCCTCTGCCGGGGAGTGAATTAATTAAACCTTATTCTTATTAGTATTTCTAACCATTAATTAACCAAATAATTAACCATTAATTAGTTTAGTGTAATCTAATTATTTAATTTTGTTTGTATTTATTTGCATTGTGTGTTTAAATTGTTTGTTTAAATTCTCGTATTTAATTGTTTTTAAAAGTATTATGTTCTGATTGATCACCTAATACGCCGTATCCAACTCATCAGCAGTTGGATACGACGTATCAAACTCATCAGCAGTTGGATACGACGTATCAAACCTTCTACCCAGAACAGCGTATTGACTTCTGCAGTCTAAACGTCGTATCTGTTCTTCCAAACAATACGACGTATTCTGTGAAATCAATACGGCATACTGGCATTCAACAGACCTATACGGCGTATTCACATTAATTGATACGGTTTTTTGTTGTATTGTCACTGATACCAGTTAACAGTTAGTAATTTTTTGTTTTTTGATTTTCATTGTTTTATGGTGTTCCCTTCCCAAGGAGAACATCTACTGGACTATTTATGCTTAATTTCACAGAAAAACCGTTTGAAAAAAAAACCACCATGGCGGAAACTAACGATCATTTCGCTCCCCGAAAGAACTTCGTCTCTAATGATAATGAAGGAAGAATGGTCGAGAAATGTATCGTTGAAATACAAGGAACATTCTTAGTAAAAATACGCGATGATGCTTTGAATGGGAATGTTGGAGAAAACGCGTTTAAACACATCGATAAATTTCTCAAAGTTGTTGGGCCAATCAAAATTAATGGGTTGACACAAGACCGATTCAGACTTAGTGTTTTCCCTGTTTCACTCGCAGGAGCTGCAAGTGAATGGTTTATAAAGGAGTGTATAGGCTTACTCACTACTTGGGATAACATGGTCGAAAAGTTCGTTATGAAATTCCACTATCTTTCTGATCATGATGAAGAAGAAGAAACCGAGGAGGATGACAACCCAAACAAATTGGACAATGTTCCTAAAATCTTCAAGATCGAAGGAAACTTGTCTTGACTTTGAGAACCACTTGTGCGAGGTATTCTACGAATTCAACTACCTTCTAAAAATCGACATAGATCTGTTCACTTATGATATCTAAAACTTCAAAACTTATGAAGAATATGAATGAGAGTTGAATAATGACATAGCAAAGGGTACCAAAGAACCGTGGTCAGAAAATGGGGTATCATACCAACTATGTGATCATATATGCGAACCATACTGATTCGTCCCAAAAGACTAGTCGAGTAATATAATATAGTAATCACGTCGGATAAAAATTACTTTAGAAAAAGTAATAGTTTAACCTCCGGATGTCGTAATGTCAAACGACGAGATGAATTTGTATCTCGCTGCACGAAACTGTTATCCGCGGATTTTTAAGGTCATTTTGAATATCTTTTAATTTTTGGTTTTGGATAAAAACTAAAGAAAGCGATAAAACTAGATTATACAAATATTAACATGCCTAAAAAGGTTGAAGAATATAAAGAAAAATATGCTTGTCAAGTAAAAGTGAATAGATCCTTAAGTGTGAAATTTTAAATCTTAATAATGAACTAATTTCCGTCTAATAAATCAATTCCTCAAAACATTTGCTTAATATTGAAAACGACTTTTATTGAGAAATTAATTACCAATTTAATGCCTACTTAATCTTACGGCTTTTACCCGTTCGACAAAATAAAACACTAAACTAAATAATTTTTACAAATTATTAATCACTAATCACTTATGTAATTCCACACTTAATTCACTAGTCGCAACCCACTTAACAAGCATATATAAATCTACTCGCTAAACATGACAACTAAACTAACAATAATAGGCATAACTACGCTACGGATAACAACTAAAGCAACAATAATAATGACTAAGCTAAACGTGGCGATAAACATAAAAATAGATAAGTAAAAAGAGATTATTGAAAAGAGATTAGAAGTCACCATATTCGAGTTAACGATCGACATGTCAACAATACCAAAACTCCATATCCAAGCTAGTTACCCATAACTCCTTTGATTGCTACATAACCCCTCGTTAATCACCATTGGCTAACAATAGACCACTTCACCAAAAATCAAGATTCTATACTCTCTGTTTGTTTTTAAGTAAAATAAGATGACTAACAAGAATTTAATCAAATCGTTAAGACATAAATAATCTAAAGGTTTCTTAAAATAAAGACGTAGAATAGAACATTTATAAAATATTAGTTGAGACTTGAAAGTATATGGCTCATCTTAAAGAGACGAGATTGAAAGTAAAAAAAAGTTTGGCAAAATTTTGATAAAGATCTATTACTAGAAAACTCAATACAATATAAAACATGAACATAAGAATGCTACTGTTTCGGTTCAAACTTAAGACATAAACATTTGACTAATGAAGAGAAATTCTACAATAAACTACTCCTATCTTACTGCTCTACGCTACCCTCAAAAAAATGAAAAGACGAAAAGTAAAATGTAAAGAAAAGATCAGATCGAGTCTGCTGTTATCTACGCACTAAAAAAACGAAAAGAGACAAAAAAGAAAACTAGATAAAAGATTCCATTGGTCACGTGATCTATTTGTTTCTTTCCTTGCGTAAATCATAAGCAGATACAAGATTTTTTCATCTCTCTTGGGCTTCCAAATTGTTGATGGGCCTAGCTTATCAATCTTGGATTGGACTTGTATTATATAAGTATGTTGGGCTGGATATTGCATTTTAGTGCTAGGCCTGGTGTAGCAATCTTTTATCATTGGCTTTGATAATAACAATGGTTCGGTCCGACCTATATAAATAGTGTCGGGCCAGCCCAATAAAAGATAAAGGCACCGTCGAACTCGGTTTCTCGCGCTCTTTCCAATCTCGTGCTCAGTTTCGTCTGATTTTGCCTTTGTTTTATCCTTTTCTTGATATTCGTTGCCTGCACATACATAAACACAAAAACAAGCATATACATTGTATTTTCCGTACATTTTTAGTCATTTAAGCTCGTTTTATTAGGTAAAAGGTATGTGTATACCGTTTTAATAATGGAGAAACTAAGTGGCCCACGTGTACTTTTGATATCGATGGGTTCTGTAATTGTGGGAACTACCAGAAATGGTTCGAGTAGGAAGCATAACCTATTTCCAGGATCACAGGTGGTATGATGAACTAGCTGATGGGAAACTGAAGGATGAAACCTTAGCACTTAAGGCTAAATTTAAAGGATCATAGGGAGACGCGACTCCCAAGGTGATGAAATTCTGTGGATGGTTGAAAAACAGCTTTGAAAACTTCTACGAGCTAGATTATGATGTACTAGTAAAATTGCAAGAATGCTGGTGGAAGATGAATGTTCACGAGATCACCCCATTTACTCGTATGGAAAATTTTGGACGAGGACCATATGCGAATATGAAAACTGAGTGGACCAGTGATCGTTATCTTGACATCAACCGTATATTTGGAAGAAATTATGAAGTAAGCAACGTCGGTGATACTCAAGAAAATCAGGGACATGAAGAACATAAGGGCAATCCAATTCCTGAACCATTGAACTACAAAATCAGGAGATTCGAGATGATGAAGTACTCATTCAATGATGACGAAGAGTACATTACCATAAAAGAGTCTGAATACCTCAACAATCCAAAGGATAGCCTCGATGCTTATCGAGAACTTTTACGTCTCATAGATGAAGGATGGGTCGTGACAACACCGGATGACGAATGAGAAGAAGGAGGAAAAAGGTCAAACTTAAAGACCAGCTGAAACAAAAGTGCTTCCCGGGAGACAACCCGGTCATTTTAATTGTTTATCGCATTTTAATTGTTTGTTGCACGAGTCTGTCTTCCCAGACACTCTATACGGCGTATCGAACCCCTCTGGATACGGCGTATAGACGTGTCTGGACGTTATCAGTTTTAAAAACTTAATATTTAATTTCCAGTAATTTAATTGTTTTTACAGGAACCATACGGCGTATCCTAGGGTTTGGGATACGGCGTATTGATCCCTGTACAGTTGTGTGTTTAATTGGTTTTTGTACCAATTTGTTGCGGGATTGAATTGACTTGTTTCTTATCTTTTATGCAGGACTTTGCTGAAACTATGATATGATATATTCTGAAAAGACATGTGTTGACTTATCCGGGCATTATGATGCCTGAGTCAACACACTTTTTGTCAAGAACTATATAGGAGATTTATCATCGAGAAAACTTCAGGGGAGTTTTCCGTTCTAATTTTATTTTCCATTATAATTTAATTGTTTTATCTATACAACGAGGATGTTGTATAATTTAAGTGGGAGGATGGAGAATTAGAACGTACTTGTCTTCTTTTTTACAAAATAACATGCTACGAGCTTAAAAATGCTTAAAAATATGTCAGATTTATTTTTTTTAGCATGACTTTTGCAAAAATCACTAGTTACATTACCTAGCGCACTATAACCCTTGATACATATTGTGAGAATTAAGCCTATTCCATTTCCAATTGCTTACTAAAAATTTCACAAAATTATGAGTGTGCCGGTGATGTAGTGGACTTTAGAACTTGGCATGGTATATCACTCGAGACCGCAATGATTAGTACTTTGGATTTAGATGGAGGAACATGTTCAACTGATAAATTTCTAGGATTAAACCAAATAGCCTACATGTCGTAAAATTAACTAACTACACTGGTTAGTTAAACCCCGTATAACCCTTTGTTTACTCTCATTTTTAGAGTAAGATTCCCTAGAACAACCTGTTGAGCCATTCTTTTCTTTTTCTACACCATATTATATGTTTCGTTACACCTTTGCACCTTAGCCTACCGTGTAGATTAAGCCTATTTTAATCAAAGTTGCTAGTTGCTTTCGTGTAAAGTTTTGTATTTCCTGTGTCAAAGTAAAAATTTTCTATCTCTGTAATGGTCGGGAAATTGCACGATGCAATGGGAAAAATATGTAGCTCGCAAGTTTTGCTACTTTCGCAATTATAAATCATGTCCGAAGAAGAAGTGTTACAAGGAAAATATTATTCGGATGAATTATGATAGTGGAGACGGTGAAATAAAACCGAGATTTATGATGTATTGCAAAAAAATGGAAAATAAGAAAAAGCAAAAAAAAGAAGGAAGAAAAATAGTCGGTTCAAAAGAAGTTTATACCGAAGGAATTACTTAGAATGATCGATTATTCGTTGATACATTACAAAAATCAACGATGTAAAGTCTTGTAAAAAGTGGCTGATATCACCACTTATTCTGTAAAAGTATGTAAAGAGCGGGATGTAAGGGAAGTTGACCGTTATGGGAACGCCAACATAGGTTGTCTTTGTCATTTCTGTGATCGAGGCATTTGTCTATATATTCGAGTCTTTATCATGGAACGGTCAGGGGAAAGTTACTAGCAACCGTACCTTATTTGTTGGCTTAATCTATTTGTTTCGTGAATTTTGTTTTAACACCCATTTTACTTCCCTTCCCTAGCAACAAACCTTAATGTCTACACGAACGAGGACTTGTACGAGCATGCATGTCTATTCCGTCGTTGCGGCCATGCATACATGTCTCAGCTGCCTTGTTAGATGATGACTTTCGGTGAAAGTTAGAAGCTCCCTACCCTATATCGTTCTTCATACTAATCGCTGGTTAAACATGAACAGGTTTGTGATCGGATTGTATGTGTCTATTCTTTCATTACGGCCGTGTATGTACGATGCAGCTGCCTTGTTGGTGTGGTACTTATGGTGAAAGACTGTTGAATGATCAACCCTAAGCCTTCTTAACCCAATTTATCTTTTGACTTGTTTCTCCTTAGCTTTAGTGGTGGAGATGTGTATCCTTGCCAAGCCTATGATAGAAAGCTAATCACGACCGAGTAATTGAGCGTACCAGTTAAATGTTGTACCCTAGATTAGTTGAGTGATCTGAGTGTTTTCATTTCCATATTTCGTGAGGAGCTTGGTTATGTACAGGTGATTAGGACAAAACGATGCTTATACGGAAAATCCTTAACTTCGGTTAGGACACATTTTCATTAAATTTTCTAAAGTCTACTTGAGGACAAGTAGGATTCAAGTGGAGGGATATTTGATGACATCAAATAACGTCACTTTATTATATCATTTATCCCATCTGTTTTGCCCACTTTTATATAATTATTGCATAATTTGGCACTTAATTGCTTTAAAGTTTATAAATGCAGTAATTCAGGAGTGTTTTGTGAAGACATGCTAAAAGGCGCATAATTTGGAGCTAAAACGAAGATATTTGAAGATTGCTGATTTTTGACCAATACATCGTATCCAACTAAAGAGATACGGCGTATCCGCGCCTAAACTTCACAAGAAAACGCATTTGACCAATTCCCAATACGGCGTATCCCTTCTGTTTACATACGCCGTATCCATGAAGATAAGTATTCGAAGATACAGTAAATAAAGTAAATTGGGAATATATCACTAATTGATTGAGAATGTAGTGTGCACTCTAAGGAATCCAGCCATATACGCCGTATCGACCTAGCCAGATATAGCGTATCAAGACTTTTTCAGACACTATAAATAGAAGACTCAAAAACAAGTTTTCAGTGTGCAATATCATATTCTTTATACCATACTCATTAAAAGATGAATTTTAGAAGAGAATATCAGCAACTAAGGTCAAGCATTGATCACGAATCTATAGAAGACATCATGTGATTTTTACTCTCTTAATCGTTCGATTTCAATTGTTTGGTTACGCTTGTATAATTACAATGGTTGTGGGCTAATACCTTCGGGTATTAGCCATCTTAATGAAAGTTCAATGTTTAGTTTGTTTTAAAATCGATTTCTTAATTTATTGTTGATTGTTTAATTATGTTTATCACCTCATACTTATTTATGTGTTTGAATATGCGACCTATCATTCAACTGGGTCTAGTGATACCTAAAAAGTAATCTAGATACCGGGATAGCTCTTCATATCGTGTTTTATATTATTGGACCAATAGGATCACAAATAACGTTCTGTCTTTGTCTTTGAATTATGAGCTTAGTTAGACCGGTAGGTGACCCATTTATGTTTCAGCAATCATTCTCTTAATTAACTGATAAAGATTTGAATATTGGACTACCAGTATATAAAGCATCGTCAAACAATAAGTGGGTAAAGTCTCGTTGGGATAGGGTTTTAACAGGATCACTAGTGCTTTGATTCCCTAAGATAGATTATAATTAAACTAAATGATGCTTTATGCGGATGCGTTAATTGTGACAGGATTAATCATGTCTAGGTCTTAGGATGATGTCCCGCTTAAGTCTTAAGAATGATATGCCGCTTTGAGATAAGTAAATCATTACACTAAAACAAACAAACCAACATTGAACTAGATTTAATATGGCTAATACAGTTTTCTATCATTTGGCTTGTACCACTTTACTATCTTTTAATTTTCTTCTTTTATGTTTATTGTTTACTGAATTGATATTTGTATCCACCAAACCTGTGCCAAGTCTCTCAGGCTGAAAACCCCCCATATCATTAGACAACGTATATAGCATAGGTTTAACCGGTAAATAGACTAATTAGAACTAATGAAAATACTGATAGAATATAGGATTAATGTTTCACTCTTAGTGTTCGACACCCTACTTACCGTGAAACTCTATCTTGACCGGGTACACTGTCCGTTAAAGTGTTGTTTTAGGTTTGTCGGCTAAATATAAATGTAAAACTTGATAATCAAATAATTGACCCTACACGACAGCACATCAGTCGTCTACATCATCATTAATTTCTTCATTATCCAATCTTTGTTCTCTTTCTAGTTTTTCCAGTCTTAGTCTTTCACTTTCAGTAGTTAATAAAATAGCAGCATGTAGTTGATCGGGATCATCATCATACGTTGTTTTTGCTTTCTTCCACTTGTCCTTCACTTGCTTTTCTTACACCGGCTTTTCTTTTGAAGTTGGTTTCCTCTTTAACACAATCTTTAACGTGATTGTTCATAGATCATATGGTTATGTCATTAGGAATAAAGTGTAAAAATGTCAGATTCGGTATAAATCAGTTTTAGAAAGCAGATTCTAATATAAAAATTAATCATCTATTAGTAAATCCATTAGAAGGATATTCATGATTATTTTGAGTTTTGAAAGGGTATGAATGCAATTTAGATTTCTACAAATATATTGATGTAAAACTTTTTTAAGAATATAGAAAAAATTCTCCTTATCTCTATCTCTACTACTTATAAAGCATTTAGGACATTCTAATTTTAGAAGTGTTAAAAGTTTTTAGGGACCAAAATATTTCTTGTTATGGAGGGATTTCAAAACTTGATCAATACTTGTAATCTCAAAAGTTGTAACCGTCGTATTAATGATAAAATAAGTGATTTAATGGGAAATAAATGAGTAACCACCATATCAATACTTGTAACATGTGAAACTTAAAAAAAGTTATTAATATACATTAAAATGTCAGTTATGAAATCTTAATATAAAAAGAACTCATTGTTTATAAACGAATAAAAAACTACAACACAAACTAATCATATTTCACACACAATAGATTCAATTCAGCCATCCAAGGTTCTTCTGGTCCTTGAACCTCGCATAGCCCCTCGTCGGAAGATTTAATTATATGGAAATTCATCGCCGCGACGCGCGGGTACCGGTCTATTTTAACATATGTTTCAAAGATGATACTTATGTGTTCCTTCTTTCTTTTGAATCTTACGTTTATTTGGATATGAAATACTTTGCATTGTTATTGCTTAAAGTTATTTTAATTTAAATTATCATTCATTTGTATAGTTGTTATTAGAAAAACGTTTACTGAATAATATTTGCTCGTCGCAAAATATATTCATAGGGTACCTGCAGCCGCATTGCGCGGGTACCCTGCTAGTTAATAATGATGTATATAAACTCCTTACTTGTAAGTAGAGAGATGATTTGCACACTCCTTTTTTGTTATTTGCACACTTCATATTGCGTTTTAAGTAATTGTATGTTGTTTTGCTGGTTTGTATACTAAAGTGTTTAAATAAAAAAAGAGTGTGCCAATCAATTCTAAGTATTATTTGAACCAGTCCCTATTCCACTGTTTGTATAAAACTAGTCGGTCAATACTATTATTCTTGTTCTTAGCTGGTTGTCATTCTTTAACCAGCTTCGTTTCACAATAGCAACACAAATACACGGTGTATTTGCATTGCCAATTAATGTAATTTACGACCAAGTTCAACCGCACCCGTCAGTATCTACCATCGATAGAAAATCACGTTTAGACATAAACCCTTTATCAACATAATGTATACCTTGTAAAATCCTAAATTAACCCTTATGATCATTATAAATCCTTACAAAAAGCAGGATTGTTGCATTAAATACGTGGGTTTACCTGACCCGCTCCGACCCGACCCAGTAAGACATGGGGTTGCATTTAATGCTGATCCAGCCCGGCCCGCCTAGCTGACCCAACCCGCCCACCTCACATACACCCTCCTCCCTCCTTACACGTATCCTTTCGCTGGATCCAACAACCAGCAGACTTCGTAAACACACCAAACAAAAAACAATACAACCGATCATTTTTCTCTCTCTCTAAGATTTGCATCTCGCTAGAAACCTAAATCATTCATACCAGAAATCAACGTGATGTTCAAGGTA
Source organism: Tanacetum coccineum (assembly GCA_026074375.1). Taxonomy (NCBI): domain Eukaryota; kingdom Viridiplantae; phylum Streptophyta; class Magnoliopsida; order Asterales; family Asteraceae; genus Tanacetum; species Tanacetum coccineum. Next base: position 4,870 of record BQNB010001564.1, on the reverse strand, counting down.
AATGTAGACACCAGCGTTATAATTGCATGTAAGGCTGTGTTTGTTTTTTACAAAAACGTCTGAACCACCTCTGACTCTTACTCAGTCAGACGCGGTCAGACAGGAAGGTTGTTTTTTTTCGTCAATCAGACGCATGGTCAGATGTATATGTCTTACCGAGTCAGAGTTGTCAATTGGGTCTTACTAGCTCTTATTCATGTCAATTCTTCAACCACCTCTCAAGTTTGAGACTAGATTTTGTTTGTATTTTGTAAAAAGATAGAACAAATAAAAAAATGTATATAGGACCATCATCGATCTTTAACAAACAACGAAAAATAACTTACCCGAGACCCAAAAAAGATATAAGCTGATATTATACAAAACACTACACAAGTGTTTTTTTGTTTGTCATGCGTTGAGAAAAAGGGGTATTTGATCTTTAGTTCTTGTGTTCTAATACCAAGATCAAAGAAAATTATATCTTGTGTTTGTGTTAAAAGGTTTGCTAGTGTTTTGTTTGAGAGAAAAATTAAGTAGGGGGAGTGTAAAGTGTAAGACCTATTAGGGTTTCAGGAAAAGTTGTTTAGGGTTATATGAGGTTTATATTATGGGCTGGATCATACTAGAAGCAAAGTAAGGTTAGGATTAATTTATAACTCGTAAATTTGGGCCAAGCAAAAGTTTTAGGCTACATAGTACATACTTATCACTTTTATATTGATTTTGGTTGGTGTATTATTACACTGCATTACGAGCAGGACAAAATCTTATTAGGCTAAAATTTTCAAGTTCGTTTGTTTAAAAGTCGAGAGAGTTTGTGAATTATTTACTCAGATATTCATTTTCAAAAATACATTTAAGTTACTTGCTTAGCGTATTATTATGGTTTAATATATACTTAAAATATAAAATAATTAAAATCATTTAGACAATCAACATTATTTCGGTAAACTTTATGACCGCCTCTTGCATTAGAGCACGAGGAGCGGTCGTGCCAAACTCCTCGTGCCATAGAGAAAAAGTGGTGCCACGTCAGCAAAATGGAGTTTGGCACCAGAATTGCTATGGCACTAGAATTCAGCAGCATTGGTTGGCACCAGAATTTCTGGTGCCAAACTATTTTTTTTTAAAATTTTAATTTTTTTTAATTAACTATTATTTAAATAAACTTATTATAACTAAAATAAAATTCATTAAAATTAAAACATTACATTAAAAAAATACATAAATTAAAAGACATAAATTAAAATGCATAAATTAAAAGACGTAATTTAAAAAACTTAAATTTAACGGCGTCGGTCGACTAGTTTGGTGGTAGATATTCGGCTCAGATTCGTTCCTTTTGGGCGTTGATGATAGCGGCATAGGTTGGATCCATCCCGCTTGTGTCGATTTGGAGAACTTTCAGGTCCTCCGCAACCTTTTGAGCTTGAATCAACCGTCTTCGGTCTTCGCTCTCTTGCGAGAGCACTTGCATTTTGGCCTTGCGGTCTAAGTCGTATTGTTCCGCCATGAAATCTTGATAAGCGACCTGGTTAGAACCGGAGCTAGCGGTCGAGTTAGAACCGGAACGTTGACTTTTAGCAATTCGTTGCAACCCGGGTGGCCGAGGCAACTCATCATCTCCAAAATGGTCTGGTTCCTTGTCGGTACCCCGAAGATGACTTCTTCGTTGCAAAGTCGATTCGGGGTTTTTCCACTTGTGCCTATCTTTCAAAAAATTCCAAGCACTCTGGTGCTTAAACTCACCCCCGACGATGGTTTCATACAATTGGAGCACCCTCGCCATATGGTTCTCATCGTTCTCCCCACTATGAGCAAGCGTTTCCTCATACAATTGGTTAAACTTCATAACCGCGACATTCATTGGAGTCCACTTGCCCGTCAACATGTTCTTTGTACGCTCTTGGAAGCCTTTTTTGTTAGCTTCTTTATTGTACACATCTAGGATTTTGTACCAAAAAGTCGCCAACTTTTGATCACACCCGGTTTTTGGATCCTCGAAAATTTGAATGAAACTTTTCGCCAAAAGCAACTCCTCGGCTTGGGTCCACGCATGTCGAATTCGTCCTTCTTTGGTTTCTTTCTCAACTTCCACATCTTTTCCTTTGTTTTTTTTGCTACCGACTTCTTACGACCGCGGTTAGGCTTCGACGTCGGGGTTGAAAGCGGTTCCTCTTCTTTTTCTTCGGTTTCGTCAATTAGGTGGTGAGATTGTTGCTCGGAATGTGGTTGGAAAGTGGTGAATTGGTTTGATTGTTGTTATTTGTTCATTTGCATTTGCATTTTAAATTGGTGAAACAACATTTGTTCTTCTTGATTATAATATTGAGGTTGGAAATTTGGATAATAAGGCATTTTGGTGAATGAAGGTTGAGTGGAACCGCCCGGATTCGAAGACGACCTCGGAATTTGGTTGGTTGGGTCGGTAAGCATACCGGAAATCCAATTCGGGTTGGGATTCATTTTTTTGAGTGAAAGATGAGAGAATTGGTATAGAAATTGTGTGTGAAGTTATAAAATATAAAGGGGTATTTATAGGATTTTTAAAGGGGTAAAAATAGGGTTTTGGGGGTATTTTTTTCAAAACCCCGCTCCCCAACGGCTCCAAACGGCTACTTTTTCAAAAAAAAAAATTCTTTCGCGTGGGCTGTTAGCCACGGCGCGAGAGAGCTTGGCGCGAACCACGGAGTGGTGCGCCATGGCTCAATCTCGCGCCATAGCTTGACACGAAGCCTTGACACGACCACTCCCTTAACCCAAAACATTTTAATGAAACAAACACAGCTAAAGTAATTTTAAGGTTTAAAATATCAAATCACTTAAAAATATAAAGCTCATCAAACCAAGGCTGTCAAGATCGCGATCCCACCTGGGATCGTTTTTGTCTTTGCAAGATCAAGATCGTAAGATCGGATCGAGATCATAAGATTCTACCAATTTATCGATTAATCCTTAGCTTTAGAATCTGTTTTAGCTTTAATAAATGATGCATTTGAGAATATTAGAAGGGTGTTTGGCACAAGTAGCATAACATGTTAATGCTGGCTTGAGCTCATTTTGGTTCTTAAACCAACATTAATAAGCACTATCATAAGTCCTATAAAGCAGTTCCTTAAGTTTTTAAAGTTATACATATTAGTTTAAAGGACTTGTCTAACAAAATCATAGAAATCTTTCTTTATTTGCAGTAGTTAGAGCTTATTGGCTTAGGATCCTAGTAGTTACATCTTAGAAGTTATTTTATGCTTTTTCATGGTTTAATATGCATTAGAGTTCATTAGCATAAGTTCTGCATTTGCCATTTAAGTTTCAGCATAATCTGCCTAAAATTTGCTAAGTATTCTAGTTTTATTGCTCAAAAGTCAATTTTCATAGCTCAATCTAGGTTAGCTTTAGTTTGATTTTAGTTCTGAAATTCATTGCATAAGCTCTTTATAGCCTAAACATAATCTGTTTAAACTTATTTTTAACTTTTGTCAGCTTTTAGTAGCTTAATAATAGGCCTGCAGTTAGTGTTTTAGCTTTTATTAAAATTAAAAAAAACCAAAAACATAGGATTTAGTGTTAACTGCCTTTTTAAATTAGCTTTTTCTTGCCTTAAATCTGAGCTTATTTGTTTAAGTCTAGCTTATTTGAGTTCTTTGAAATAGTGTCTTAATCTGTTTTGCATTTGTAGCTTATTAGTCCTAGCTTAAGTAGCTTATAACCTAGCCTAAAATCTGCTTCTTAGCCCTTTTTCTTTATTTTTTCTATCTTAACTGCTTATTTGGTTTTTATTGTTTCTGCTTATGAGATTTGCTTATTTTCTGTTTAGATATGCTTATTAAAGTCTAGTTTAGGGTATGTTAGCTTATTTAGGGTTTTGTTCTAGCTTTTCTTAGCTTATCAAGTCATTTAGCTTATAACAGTTAGGAATTTAAGTGTTAATTTTTTTAAGCTAAATTGTCATTTTCAACTGCTTTTTCTGAGCTTATTAATGATTTTTATATATAAGTCCATTTGTCAAAATAGCTTATTCTAACATGTTTTATAAGTTTTTCCAAAAAAATCTCAAAAATAAATGTTTTGCAAAAAGAGATGGTCACAAAACTCGAACCTGTGACCTCTCCCTTTCACTCAACACCTCACACACACAACACTTAACCAACTGCCCTGGGGTCTTTTTCATTTCTTTCTTTGTGCAATTTAATTGTTATAGTCTTTTTTGGTTTTAAGCTTATTTGCTTATTTGCTTTATAACTGCTTATTTGTTTCAGCTTTTTTTCCCGTTTTATTTTTCTTAAGTTTAGATTAGTTCATAGTACTTTTCATAATTTTTCTAGAATTTTAATAAATAGTTTACTATTTTTAATAATTAATTTAGATTAAAACTATTTTTAATTCATTATAAATAAAATAAAAGTAAAAAAATATAATTCTTTTTTCTAAAATTATTTTTAGTCATTTAGGATTTTTAGAAGTTATATTTGAGTTCGTAGGGTTAAAATTTAATTTATTTGCTTAAATGTCGCGTTTTTAGATTCCCGTTAACGTTTTTAGTTAAAATCTTTAATTGCCTTAATTGTTGCTTGCATTTATATGTTTTTGCATTTATATTTGTAGACTTAGGAAACCAAAATCAAAAATCTTGATTATTCAAACACGCGATCACGAATTTAAACGTGATTTTCAATTCACACCTCGTCGGGATACGAGTCGGGAAGGTTTTTTTTAGGTATCGGGATACGACTCGGGAAGGTTTTGAATTTTACTTTGGATAAAAGTAATCTTCTTAAATCCTTACGGAATACTTATACTATTATTGATAATTGGTATTTTAGTTATATATATATATATATATATATATATATATATATATATATATATATATATATATATATATATA
>BQNB010001563.1:0-137339 GCA_026074375.1 Tanacetum coccineum | reverse complement strand
CAATCGTAAGGAAATGTGTCTCAAACACAAGAACTACCAACAGTATGTATTTCAACATGTGTCTTGTTATTCTTTTGTTTCAATAATTTCTGATATATACATGCAAAAATTCTTTTTTTAGGCATCTAAGTGCAAACTGTGACACTTAAAGAAATCAAATATTGTTATTTTGGGTACCTTATACAAGTCTACGGGAAAACAAATGCTGCATAACCAAGCACTCCCAAATGATTGCTACAAAGTGTCAATTGATTCATCGTTAGTGGATGTAGCATGCATACCGGACGTAGGAAATACTAGGTTAAAAACAGTTAAGGATGGTGTAGGTGGTTTCTTTGCATGGCCAAAGAATCAAGTTGTTCTTGATGAGGAGGTACATACATGTGTTTTTTAACCTACATATATATAATTCTTCATATTTAATTCAATGTTTGATACAAGCGTTTTTTGTTTACTGCAGGTTATACCACCAACTACGACACAAAAGATTAGTGATTACAATTCTGCACCAAAATTACAATTGAATCGCAAAAGTTATGTCTCTCATGAAACCATGCAACGGCAAGCTAGGACGGGGAAGAGTCATAAGTCTTTAAATTATGGTAGTTGAGAATTTGATTATGTACGACATTACAATTGTATATTTGGTTCAGTTATATACATTCGAGTTTTATTCAATTTGAAATTGTTTTTTGTTTTTAATTCTGTTTATATATATATATATACAACATAATAACATAAATTATTGATTTGTTATATCTGACTAAAAGATGCACTCACATAATATGGTCACGCTTATCAACATTATTGGTCACTCTTTATTTAATTCGATGTGTGACTAAATATTACAAAATGCCACACAAACTAAAAATTCATGTGACTATTGGATGAACAATAGTTATACAAAATACATATTTATTTAACTTTAAATAACATATGGTCACACTTATTAACACTTTTGGCCACTTTTGGTTAACTTGTATGTGACTAAATAACAAAAAAAAAACTTTGTGTGACTAAATGTTACAAATTGCCACATACACTTAAAATTCATGTGACCATTGAATGAACAATAGTCACACAAAATACACATTTACTTGACTTTAAACGACATATGGTCACACTTATTAACACTTTTGGCCACTTTTGGTTAACTTGTATGTGACTAAATTAAAAAAAACATGCTTTGTGTGACTAAATATTACAAAACGCCACACAAACTTAAAATTCATGTGACCATTAGATGAACAATAGTCACACAAAATACACATTCACTTGAATTTAAACAACATATGGTCACACTTATTAACACTTTTGGCCACTTTTGGTTAACTTGTATGTGACTAAATCCTAAAAAAATATGCTTTGTGTGACTAAATATTACAAAAGGCCACACAAACATAAAATTCATGTGACCATTGGATGAACAATAGTCACATAAAATACACATTTACTTGATTTTAAAAAGCTTATGGTCACACTTATTAAAACTTTTGGTCATTTTTTTTAAATTATATGTGACTAGCTCCAAAAAAACAACACCCGTTGTGTGACTAAATCATCACAAACATCACATTTATTATATATTCATGTGGCCACAGGACGGGAAATAGTCACACAAAATACACATATACTTGAATAAACCATCTCAAATGTCACATATATTATATATTTATGTGGCCAAAGGACGAACAATAGTCACTCTCAAAAATCATTCGTGTGACTATAAAGTGTTTACGGTCACTAATACTAATTAATCCAACAAAACTTGTGCCTAATTTGTCACACATATTCGGGTTTTGGTCACTCTTTTTCAATGAAAAAGGCCACGAACTCAACAATGTCACCGTAGGACACCTACGGTGGCGCGATCTTTGGTGACAAACACCAAAAAAACGTGTGTGACTATATGCATATTGTCACACATTTTTGGAGTAACCAATACCACTTTTTGTACCAGTGGTTTCCTTACCCACCCATTAACCCAAAAATCATAGTCAACTCCTTGTTCTCCATTGTTGCACTGGAGAACGGTGAAAATCTAGCTACAAGTCTCACTGCTCTCGTTGAACATGCCAGGTTCTACACTACCACGTAAGCGCTTGCTTTTTACATATAGTTAACCTTAAATGGCATAATGGTTTAAAAACCTATTATTTGTTTAAACTAGATGATTCTATTTTATCATATGCATATTTGAGGACCTAATTACTCTTTCTGGTCCAAGTGAACTCCCTCCTGATTTGAGGGTTGAATGATGTTTGCATCCACATAAACAATTCAACCCTCAAGGGTGCCTCGTTTCTCTATTTGTTTCATATAATCCACGCTCTTATATGCTTTCCACCGCAAAACAATGTCCAATTGGGTGAGACCGTAAGTTTTCTTTCAAACTTATGTTGTTTGAAAAACATATTACTTGTCTAAACTATTGCTTGTATTTGTGTTTAAGGTTTTAATTGGATATGTGTCCACATGTTATTTCTAAGGTTTGGAATTTGTATAACCGTAGAGGGAGGTAAACACGTGTCTATCGACTTATTTTAGGTTTTAGAAAACTTAAATTGAAAGCTCATATAAGGGTGTGAAGTTAATAATCTATATATAATATGTAAAGAGATAAAGGGAGAGAGAGAGAAACACAACGCTATATATTGGTTCGGGATGATTGATTTAGATCATCCGTACGTCTAGTTGAGAATCTGTGACCCTACTATTTACTAGTACTAATCCTTGCGGTGGATAAGCCGTACAACTTTGCTCCACTGATATGCACTTACATTGGTGCTCATAAAGAAAAAGCATTTGTACCTACCTAAGACCGCCCACAAGAATCTCGCAATTATTCATACCACTAAGACCACAAAGACTTTCCACCGAAAGTAAGCTTCTACCAAAGAAATACCAAACCCCAAAGTTGATCTACAACTGATCAAGACTTGACCACTAAAGTACAAGACTTTTACACCCTTGCTTATTCACTGATGAGGTGGAAAAACTTAAGTTTTACAACTCCCTAGGCAGTGTACCTAACCGTTGTAGTGTAGTACGGGGGTTGTTATTATTCTCTAGGGGAATAGCGTGTAAAGGTCCGAACTAGATGTAACTAAGGTCTACAGGTTGAAAGAAGAATATTTTTTTATTTTTTTATTTTATGAAATCAATTTAAATCTCGGGTTTAAAGGGGGTTTGTTTTAAGTAACTATCTAATAACTAAACTAATCTAATGTAGAGAATTCATATGATAAAAGAGAAGTGTTTACTTAATCATGCATGATCCTTAGTATACCTCTCCTAACTCTATTGCCTTGTCACACTTAAGATGTATGTATAAGTATTTTTGAGAAGCATGACGAATTACACGAATACACCGTCTACATGATACCTTGCTAGGGAAATGCACAAGTAAGGTAGTATAAAGACTGTTAGAAGGCCCCTAGGGAGATAAACGCGCATTAAAATACTTAAAGGGGATCATCCATAGATGGGTAAGGTAGTATGAAGACTATTACCGATGGAATTCTTTCTACACAATCATGCCGCTCTAGATCTTTGATACACTTAAGTAACTTGGGTTCTAGAGTCTAAACATGCACACACATTAATCAAGAAGCAATATTATTATGATCTACATACCAATTCACATGCAATCATAAGCAAACATTAATGAGATTTAGCCTAGCATGTTAAAGATAAGCAAAGCACAATAACCAATCAAACAATAAGACATATTGAATGATTTAAGGATAAACGAACTTCACTATATTGAAATAAGCGATTAGGGAAGGTACAAAATGGTTGGGAAACCTTAAAATACTCCCAAAGTCAGCTACAAATCGTTCTTTATCGAAATTCACTCCTAATATGATATATAAAACCCTAAAATCGAGTTTGTATTTATAAGAAAAGAATCAGAGATGGCGTAACAATAAATCCTGACGCCATCGCGCCGAGAATCTTCTAGGGTTTCTTTATGACGGCTACAGTCCAGACGCTGTCAAAAATTCTTCTGACGAGGTCGCTTGATCATCCAGACGGCGTCGCAAGTATTCCTGACGCCGTCTCCACCTTCTATGAGTAATTCTTTAAGCCTTCTTTTGTGTAAAGTCGTACTCTTGTCCCGTTTCTTCCAAAATAGAGCCCAAGTCACGTGTATTTCCTCTAAATGTCTTTCAAGTGCTAAAAATGCAAAAAGAAACGATTAACCATATATCTTAAGCATTTTTGCATGATTATAGGGGTTAAATGACCTCGAAAAAGTATATAAAATTACACCTCATCAAATACCTCTACACTTGGGATTTGCTTGTCTCCAAGCAAATGAGCTTTTCTACCTAGACAATATCAATATTGGGGGCATTTAACCTACTCTTTAAAGGATTTTATAGCACAACCAATTAGACCTCGTAACTAGAAGCACGAAAATTATACACTAGCACCTCACAATAAGTGTTTGGTTTATCTCTTTCTCTTGGGTGTATAATGAATTATAACAATATGGGAAATGAAAATTTTAACACTCATTACCTGTCATAGCATACAAATTACCATAGGCTTGATAGAGGATCAAACCTCCACCGCTAAGCGTAAGTACTAAAAGTTACTATCAAAGAGGTCTTTAAAAGGTTGTGGGGTGTAGGTGTAATATGATAAACATGGAAACAAAAACGGATGGAAAATACTTGGGGAGTGACTTTTTGGGTGAATTTAGGGTAAAGTGGTGAGTTAATCATTTATAAGAATACACACTGCTATGGTTGCTAAGCAAAAGATTCGACCACTTGGACAAAGATATACAAACTCTACACAACTTTACATTAAACTCTTTCTTTTTTTCTCTCTTTTTTTCATAACATCACTTGGGGTTTATAGATACACCCCTACACTTAAGCTTTTACATACTCGATACATTAACTAATCTAATTACCCGAATTGAGGTAGATCAAAATAACATGGAGACTATCAAACAAATATAGGGGTATTGACTTAACTTTTCTTTCCCATTCTTTCGCAAAATAAATACTACCATGAATCTCAATCGTCCTAAACTGTATTTACAAGGATAAAGACTTAGCAACCATGTACTCAAATAATTAACTTGGGTTAAACAATAATGTACTAAAAACGAGTACATACAAGGTAGGATAAGGCGATTTGGGTGTAACAATGGGTTTAAGGGTAAACAATGCTCTTCATTAACAATCTGGCATCCATCAAAAAATTACAAGAACCGTAAAAAGAAAAGGCTCGGAGGATTGTACTAGGGGAATATTGCACTAAAAATGAGTGCATGGCAAGAGTGTGGGATAGTTATATAGTCGAGGTGACCATAATAACAATTACAAATTTAAAACATGGGTTAATCCTAGTGCCTATTATCTTTTAGCAAATCCTAAAACTCATTATCCAGTCTCGGGATGCATCACTAAAGCAAGTACTAGAATTTAATATACTACCGGTACACTTTCATATAATTTAAACCAATACCAATGCTCCAGAAAAGGCAAAAAAATCACACGTGCACGGACACATCCATGAACGCGACACCTGCAATTGCTCTTTTCTTAACTCGAGAAAGCTAAAGGTATAAATTATCTTGGGTATCAAAGATGGATACCCGAGTTCCTAAAGATCTAGGGGCGAACCTTGCAATTTAGGGGTGGAATTTTTTTGAGTAGTAGAGTTTTTATGCTAATCATATAATTTTCTATCCAATGAGACGCTACTAGTACTTAGTTTCACCGGTATGTGCCATAATTTTTTTTTTAATTTGGGTCAAAATTACCTTCTATGCTATGTTTCGATATATTACTCATCATTTTAGGGACAAAGCAAAGACAAATGAAAGAATAGTTTGTAAGGCTTTTATTTCCCCCTATACTTATTATGAACATTGTCCCTAATGTTCTATAAAGCACCCGTAAATGATTAAACTGAAAAGAAAAAGAGCAAAAGAAACTTGTACTCCTCTGGGTTTGCTCAATGATGGAGAAGAAACAAATGATCTCGGCTAAATCGTCATCCAATAATTGTCCACATGAAACTCCTAAGAACTCATGGGCTTCTCCTCATCAAATATAACCTGCAAATCAAAGACAAGATACAAGTATACCTAGCGTAAAATCGGCGGGATGATAAATACAACTATATGATTTAGTGTTTTTGACTCTACGAAAACAAATAAAGGATAGGATGAATGCGTTAATGTAACTGTGGTTTCCTGCAGGTTTTAAGCAAATTACTAATTCTGGAAATTATACAAAATTTTCAAAAATTAAAAAAAAATACGGATTTTACAGTAGCAGGGTGGCGACGCCGTCAGGAAAAATCCTGACGCCGTCTCCACGTGCTGTAAAAAAATTTCTTTTCTTGAAAAATTTCTGCAGGCAAGTCCCATTAGTATTTCCTGCAAAAAATTACTACAAAAACCACATTATTAACACAATCATATGACTCAAACAAACACACAAGACCCGAATTAATCTAAATTATTTTTTTAACATGTTTGAAATGGTTCTTATAAACCGGATATTTCCCCTACACTTATTATACAAAATACCTTTAATTGAGATTAAGACAAAGTTAAAAACAAAACAAAGCATGATTACACAAATTATTCAAACATTTAAAATAAACAATAAAGAATTAAAACACATGACACTCCTAATAACTGAATTAAAATGCAAACAATGCAAGTAAATAAAAATTTGCTCGGGTTGCCTCCCGAGAAGCGCTTGTTTTTGTTCGAGTCACTAGCCTAACTCTACCCTTATTTAACAGTTAAAAGGGAAGGTTCCCCTACACTTAAGGTCAAATGTGGGTGATAGTAGCGATACACACCATTGTGGTGAGAAGGAGCCATATGTTGAAAAAGTGGTTGTTGAATTATATGCTCAAAATGGTGTGAATCTCTAACCCTAACCTTCTCTACTTCTTTTGACCTACCGGGTAAATTAAGTCCTTTTCCTAAAAAAGAAGGTTCTTTAAATTCTAATTTCCAATCATCTTCTATCATCTCCAATTTTGAAAAATCAACACCTAAGGATCCATTATGTCCTAATAAACCCGGTTTAAATCCATAATGTCTCTTAGGGTCATCTAGGCTTGGGTGATAACAGCAATACACATCCCTAAAGTAGAAAGATGCCACGTGAGGTGAAGGCGGTGTATGAATGGTTAAGTGATCTACTACCTTTATCCTAAAACTATCTGGACTATTTGGTTTGATGGGTGGTTCGGGGCCTCTTTCTTCTCCTATACTTACATCTAAGGATGGACAATTAGGTAAGGGCTTGGGTTGAGGCTCCAGTTCATCAAAACTAGGAATTTTCCTAGAACTAAGAGGGATGTCATGATTACAAGCATTCAAGCTTGAATCCTCTAGTTGTGTTTCGTCTAAAGATTCTACATCCATCGGGGTTCCTAAAGTCTCTTCTACTTCTTTTGGGTAAGTCACGGGCGGTGTGTATTCCTCAAATGATGGTAGGATTTGTGAGGTATTTTGTGGGCTTGTATTTCCTACCTCATTTTTCGTCATACTTAGACTACCTATAAACTCATCATATGTGTTGGTAGAACCTAACCATGCTATGCACCTAGATATCTTAACCATAACTATCTCACTTTCTAAATCCTCCTCATATGTTTTCTTAGGTTTTTACTTAGATAACTCAGTCATATCATCTATCTTATGGGTCTCCTCATAGAAAGTTTTCTTCCAAAGTTGATAAGATCTCAAGGGAGGTTTATCACTATCTTGTCTAAAAGGGGAACCTTTCTTCAAGGTTTCAGCTAACCATCTTAATTTATCTAATTTAGAATAACTATAACTATACATTTTGAATGATAACTTCATTTACAAACTAAACAAGGGGGTTTTTACGAACAAAGGGAATGAAAGAAAGATAGACTACAAAAAATCTAATTGACAAGAAATAAAATCTCACTTGAAATGATACAAGCGAGTAGACCTAAGCTAAATAAAATCCGAAACCTATACTATTCCCCGGTAGCGGCGCCAAAAACTTTGATGAGGTGGCAAAACTTCACTAAGTTTTACAACTACCTAGGCAGTGTACCTAACCGTTGTAGTGTAGTATAGGCAAGACACGGGGGTTGTTATCGTTCTTTAGGGGAATAGCGTGTGAAGGTCCGAACTAGATGTAACTAAGGTCTATAGGTTGAAAGAAGAATATTTTTTGTATTTTTATATTTTATGAAAGCAATTTAAATCTCGGGTTTGAAGGAGGTTTGTTTTAACTAATTATCTAATAACTAAACTAATTTAATGTGGAGAATTCGTATGATAAAAGAGAAGTGTTTACTTAATCATGCATGATCCTTGGTATACTTCTCCTAACTCTATTGCCTTGTCACACTTGAGATGTATGTGTAAGTATTTTCGAGAAGCATGACGAATTACACGAAAACGCCGTCTACATGATACCTTGCTAGGGAAGCTGTGACATTTCGTATTTTCAAGGTCAATATTAAAACTCTACTCCGTTTGTATTTTTACTTTTGAGTAAAATTATGCGTTTTACTTTTTTAGCTGATTTAGTGAAATTTCTCGTTCTAGCTATACGTAAGCCGTGCTTAGGATTTTTATCCGTTAATGTGTCCTGAGAAGTAAAAAAATTCTATAATATTCCCCGAGGATTCATGGATTTTATTTTAGCAAATTTTGAGTTATTCTCGTGTCCTTGCCGATCCTTGCTAAAACCTTACCTTTTTACCTTGCCTTTACTTATAAACTTTACATTTTATACTTTTAACTAATAATACAATTAACAAAAAACAAATAATAACCCAATACCCCTCTAGCCCTTGCCACCCTACCCAAGCCCAACACAACACTCCATTTAAATTTTTGTTTCCCAAGCTTATTTACATGAGGAGTATTTGCATGCTTCACTTCATCCTTCTCTCTTTTTAAACCCAACACAAACACAATAAAATCTTAAGAAAATAAAAACTCTCTCTCCCCTTTTATGCTCTTGCCTGCGTCCCACCACCACCAATCACCATCATCATCAAAAATCTTTCCTTCCTATTTTTAATCACTACAATGAACACACAATGGCTCATGCAAGGTTTTAATCAAGGGTTTTAATTTTTAAGGGCTTATTGGAATTTTTAGTGCAAGGCTTGGTAAAGGAGTTAATACATTGGTTATTAAGAAGATTTTAGGTGTTTTGAAAGCTTGGGATAATTTGTTTTGGGTGTGTTTGAGTTTCGACAATAACCAAAAACCAAGAGGGGTTCACTCTTTGATTTTTCTAGCATTCCTAGTTGATTCTTGTAAGTATTTGGAACTCTTCTTATGTATATTTTGATATATACACATTGTATTTTATTTTATTTTCATCTTAGAATCCATATGATTATGTGCACTAGATTGGTTTTTGGATTTGTTTGAATGTGAGAAAATAGTTAGATGATGGAGATACGTTAGTTTGGGATCATTGTAAAGTTTGGTTGGAGTTGTGATGGCGTTTGGTTGTGTTTTGGCATATATAAGTTATTGCAAAAAAGTAAAGGGCGAGTTTTAGGTGTCTTAAAAATATTTTAAATAGTTTTGAGCTTGAAAATATAATAGTACTTGTTCTCCCGGATGTTTTGATATAAAGAACGTCTCGTAACTCTTCTTAACGAAGGAGATACGGTCATTCGAAGTTTTGAAAAATATATAAAAGTTTGACAGCACTATTTTATAAAAATAGGTTCTGTGCAGAATTTTAATTGGGTATTTCGGACACTTTCGAGTCTGTTTTGGCTCTCGAGTAAAACATAAAAGTTGTCCTAAACAATGTTTTCTAGTGGACGCTTTTATTCTCGAAGCTTGAAAGTGCAAAATAAGGGTGTTTTTTGTCATTTTAAGTTCTGCAATTTTTATAAAAAAAATGACAACATTATTTTTGGCATTAACAATCCGATGACGTTTTGAATTGACATTTTGGACCATTTATGGTCCGAACCGGCCTTCGGGTAAAACATAAAAGTTGTTTAAAATAACGTTTTACATAAACAACACACAAGTTTAAGTCTGAAAGTGCAAGATGATAGGGTTAGACCGAAGTCAAAGTTAGGTAAAATTCTATTTGAAAAAGTCAAATGTTCATTGATGATGTAAACTAAAAATGGGGTTTTTAGACATTTTTGAGTCCGTTTAAGCTTGTAAAACCTTAGCGAATATTATTTTATAACTAATACAATATTAGGGCGTGTTTGGACATGTCTAAAAATAATAAGTCTATTTTCGGAAACTATATATATATATATATATATATATATATATATATATATATATATATATATATATATATATATATATATATATATATATATACGTAAGATGGGAAGAAGTGTTTAAGTGTATAACTATTAGCTCATTGGTGTTACCGGAAATTAAATATTTTGAGGAACGATATAACTTTCCAAAAATAGAAACTTTTCAAAAATAGAAACTTTCTTAAAATAGTAACTTTCCGAGTACTATAATTTTTTATATAAGTAGCATAACTAAAATATGAGTGTTATATTTCCTTAAGGCGCACATATGGATTATATTATTCTTCTATTTTATTTAAGCGGCATAAGCGTCGTTTCATTTTATATTTTACTCTCCTAATAGCGCGTCGCTATTTTTAGGTCGCAGTTAGGATTTTTTTGTCGTCATACTCTTCGTACTTGATTGATCATCCTTGTCATTTGCTGCAAGGTGAGTTCGTAGCCTCGCATTTACTTACTTAATTGTTTTATAAAACCCCGCGAGGGAGATACATGCTAGTTTTGCACAATTAAAAACAAGTGATTTATTTGGTATGCTTGACCTGAATACGTGATTATTAACATTGAGTACCTTATTTCTGAAAAGTCTCCAATTTCATGAACCATTAATTACCGTTTGGTAAATGCTAGTACAAGTGAGTAGATCTATTGGGACTTACAATCCCCGCCCGGGTAAGTAACATCGGATTACCATATCAAACGGGCGCATTGTATTGAGAATAAGGTATATGGCAAACATACTTTCTGATGGGCAAATTTTTATCTTTGTTAACGTTCGGTGTCATGAGCTCGATGCAATAAAATTTATATATGACTTGTATGTGTTACAATGTCGCTCGATGAACTATATTTGTGTTTTACATTTATTACTTATAAACTCTATGGATTCACTCAACATTATTGTTGACTGTTTTTCGCATGTTATCTCAGGTCTTTCGGGTATTGCTCGGAGGGAAGCCGCACGGATATGTACTTTGAAGACTCTACATTTCTTAACATTCGAGAAAACTATATTTTCAAAAACATTGTGTTTTGTTAAAACCGTTTGGGACTTGTTTATTAACTCTGATGTTTTTAATATATCGAATGTAAACCATTTTGAAACTTATTTTAAAACGTCTCTTTTGAGGTCGTTTTCCGTGACTTGTGCTTATAGACTATGAAGAAGCACCCCATGTTGTATTCCGCTGCGTGTCGAATTTTATGGGTGTTACATATTGGTATCAGAGCACTGGTTATAGAGAACTGAATCTTTTTCGAAACCTAGACTACAACTATTTTTAAAATTAAGAGTCTCTCCTCGATATATCTGATATATGTGCGCGCATACTTCCTGGTTTCTTATATTCACTCCATCGAGCATCACTACTAGTATTATATAAGGATATCTATATACATACTCTATTTGCTTTTTGAACTCTCACGCTTATCTTCGAGAGTATCGCTATTTATTTATATAAAAGTAACTTATATAAACGTCGACTATGTTCTATCACTTATATCTACTTTCATGAGCGTCACTATATTTTTTTTATATAAAAGTTGTTTATATAAATACTATGACTTTTCTTAAGACATTGTGTGTGACACAAGGGTTTTGTTTATTTTCAAGACGTTGTGAGTGATACAACGGTCTCTAAAACCTTCTCAAGACATTTTTAGCGATACAATGGTCTCTAAAGCTTTACATGATTTTCCATAATATCAATTGTGATAATATTGAAACTCGACATAGTTTGTCGCTCCCACCCACTATTTTACTAATCGACTCCGAGTTTGAACATTCACCTTGTGTTTTTAAATGCATACGTCATCACGTAACCCACTGCATAGAAGCATGTCGACTAATTAGAAAATGACAATTAGCTTATCTCCTTGTACCTGACGCCTTGGAGCATCTACTTTTAGGAACACGACTCATTCTTTTCTCCTTACTTCTTGTGATTTTGGAGAATCATGTCGCAAAGAAGACAACTGCTAAAGCTCATTAGCTATCAAGCGACTTATAGCCCAACGTATGGTTGACAAGCTCTTTCGCCTAGAACGAAACGAGATCTGAGATGTCGAGAACGAATCACACATAAGGACCCTTGAGACAAACCACGCTAATGAAGGTCACGTCTTTCGACCGGAATACCATCAGGGAACAACACGACCAGCGACCCCCACTCCAAGATAGAATTTCGACCATCATCGCTAATGATGACCTTTTATTTAAAACATTTTCTTTAAAAACTCCCAATGTATTATTTGTTTTGTGGTACGGATATATCCACTCCATTCAATAATTAACTGTTTGTACAATTAAGTTCTCATATCCCATTTTAACATCATTGAGAAATCATTTCCATAATATGTGCTTGTTTTAACCATTTGGTATTAACTCTCTTTAAATAATTAATTAATTGCATAATTAATTCACTTGTCTCGTTTAGCATCTTTGACATATTGTTTCTTTGAAATATGCCTCTTTTAACTATTAGTAATAATGCCTCGTTGCATCGATTAATTTCCTGAATGGCTCTCTATAGTCTTTCATAATTCTTTATGTTCATTCCTTTTGACCGTTACTATATTTTGATATTCTTGACACATACTTCTATTCTACTATTATTATGATAAATTGATCCTTCGTTTGACTTATTATTCGTACAAATGATTTTCATACTTCTTTGATTCGTAATCTATTTATGCGAATCATTCTGTATATATTTATTCTTTTGGTCATTATTACATTTGTACATACATTCTTATACGTTATCTCTTAAGTTGTTGATATGTTCATATTTTACATGATCGCGATATATTTTATTGTTTCTTTATATACTCTCATTTATTCCTCTCGAGATGCTATGGCCCTTCTTCTTTCATTATCTACTCATTCTTTCGTTGCATTGATTAATGATTGTCTGCTGCCTTGTTCATAAAGATAATTAATCACTTTTAGGATTCTCTAATCCTGAGATATCAAACTCATTATAATCTATTTGTATTGGCACTCACTCCCTTTGAAAATTTATAATTTAATTGGTTCCTTCATTCACATTGATTATCGTCACAAATTCATTTTTCGATCTTGATACATATTGATACTTGATATATGCTTCTTGGATCATCGTTATGACATAATTTATTCTTCGTTTTCACTTGTTTTCTCATCGGTACAGCTATTCAATCTTTTCATCAAGGATTTTCATAACAACTGATCTGTACCCATTTGCACATTGCATACATTTTATGCATTGACTATTATTCATTCAATATTCGTTTACTACGTTGTTTAATTGTTTTATTGAACCCTTCGAACGCGTTTCGACATATGATCTGAAGATAGGACCTTTAGCCCTTACACTGAAGAATTTGAGACACTACATCTACGGTGCAAGGTGCACAGTCACCAGAGCAAGCGAGCTATACAAACTTGAACTACCACGAGAACTTAGCGGAATCTATAATACCTTTTACGTCTCGAACATGAAGGAATGTTTATCTGAAAAAACCTTTTCTTTTCACTCGATGCATTTCAACTCGACAACAAGTTGTATTTCATAGATGAGCTCAACTCATATAGGAGCGAGTAGACCAATTCTGTAGCAAGAATCCTCACCTCTTTGCATATAAACCAGCGACAAATAAGGCGAATTGAGCACCGGGACGACGCTCCATTAAGGTGGGAAGGCTGTGACATTTTTTATTTTCAAGGTCAATATTAAAACTCTACTCCGTTTCTATTTTTACTTTTGAGTAAAATTATGCGTTTTACTTTTTTAGCCGATTTAGTAAAATTTCTCGTTCTAGCTATATGTGAGCCGTGCTTAGGATTTTTATTCGTTAATGTGTCTCGAGAAGTAAAAAATTCTATAATATGCCCCGAGGATTCATGGTTTTTATTTTAGTAAATTTTGACTTATTCCCACGTCCTTGCCGATCCTTGCTAAAACCTTACCTTTTTACCTTACCTTTATTTATAAACCTTTACATTTTATACTTTTAACTAATGATACAATTAACAAAAAAACCCAATACCCCCTAGCCCTTGCCGCCCTACCCAAGCCCAACACAACACTCCATCTAAATTTTTGTTTCCCATGCTTATTTTCATGATGAGTATTTGCATGCTTTACTTCATCATTCTCTCTTTTTATACCCAACACAAACACAGTAATATCAAAAATCTTTCCCTCTTATTTTTAATCACTACAATGAACACACAATGGCTCATGGAAGGTTTTGATCAAGGGTTATAATTTTTAAAGGCTTATTGGAATTTTTAGTGCAAGGCTTGGTAAAGGAGTTAATACATTGGTTATTAAGAAGATTTTGGGTGTTTTGAAAGCTAGGGATTATTTGTTTTGGGTGTGTTTGAGTTTCGGCAATAACCAAGAACCAAGAGGGGTCCACTTTTTGATTTTTCTAACATTCCTAACTGATTCTTGTAAGTGTTTAGAACTATTCTTATATATATATATATATATATATATATATATTGATATATACACATTGTATTTTATTTTATTTTCATCTTAGAATCCATATGATTATGTGCACTAGGTTGGTTTTTGGATGTGTTTGAATGTGGGAAAATAGTTAGATGATGGAGATAGGTTAGTTTGGGATCATTGTGAAGTTTGGTTGGAGTTGTGATGGCGTTTGGTTGTGTTTCGGCATATATAAGTTATTGCAGAAAATTAAAGGGCGAGTTTTAGGTGTCTTAAAAATATTTTAACTAGTTTTAGGCTTGAAAATATAATAGTACTTGTTCTCCCGAACGTTTTAATATAAGGATCGTCTCGTACTCTTTTTAACGAAGGAGATACGGTCATTCGAAGTTTCGAAACATGTATAAAAGTTTGACATCATTAATTTATAAAATTGGTTCTGCGTAGAATTTTAATTGGGCATTTCAGACACTTTCGAGTCTACTTTGGCTCTCGAGTAAAACATGAAAGTTGTCCGAAACGATGTTTTCTAACAGACTCTGGTGTTCTCGAAGCTTGAAAGTGCAAAATAAGGGTGTTTTTGGTCATTTTAAGTTCTGCAATTTTTATTAAAAAATGAGAGCATTATTTTTGGCATTAACAATGTGATGCAGTTTTAAATTTACATTTTGGACCAATTCTGGTCCGAACCGGCCTTCGGGTAAAACATAAAAGTTGTTTAAAATGACGTTTTACATAATTTTCGCGAGAGTTTAAGTCTGAAAGTGCAAGAGGATAGGGTTAGACCAAAGTCAAAGTTAGGCAAAATTCTTTTCGGAAAAGTCAAATGTTCATTGCTGATGTAAACTAAAAATGGGGTTTTTAGGCGTTTTTGAGTCGGTTTAAGCTTGTAAAACCTTAGCGGATATTATTTCATAACTAATATAAAATTAGGGCATGTATGGACATGTCTAAAAATAGTAAGTATATTTTCGGAAAATATATATATATATATATACACACACACACACACACTTAAGATGGAAAGAAGGGTTTAAGTGTATAACTATTAGCACATTGGTGTTAGCGGAAATTAAATATTTTAAGAAACGATATAAGCTTTCCAAAAATAGAAACTTTTCAAAAATAGAAACTTTCCTAAAATATAAACTTTCTTAAAATAGTAACTTTCCGAGAATGATATAATTTTTTATATAAGTAGCATAACTTAAATATGAGGGTTATATTTCCTTAAGGCGCACATATGGATTCTATTATTCTATTATTCTATTATTTTATTTACGCTACATAAGCGTCGTTTCATTTTATATTTTACTCTCCTAATAGCGCGTCTCTATTTTTAGGTCGCGGTTAGGATTTCTTTGTCGACATACTCTTCGTACTTGATTGATCATCCTTATCATTTGCTGCAAGGTGAGTTCGTAGCCTCGCCTTTACTTAATTAATTATTTTATAAAACCCCGCGAGGGAGATACATGCTAGTTTTGCCAAATTGAATACAAGTGATTTATTTGGTATGCTTGACCCGAATACGTGATTATTGACATTGAGTACCTTATTTCCGAAAAGTCCATAATTTCATAAACCGTTAATTACCGTTTGGTAAACGCTAGTACAAGTGAGTAGATCTATTGGGACTGACAATCCCCGCTCGGGTAAGTAACATCGGATTACCATGTCAAACGGGCGCATTGTATTGAGAATAAGGTATATGGCAAACACACCTTCTGATGGGCAAATTTTTATATGCGTTAACGTTCGGTGTCATGAGCTTCATGCAATAAAATTTATACATGACTTGTATGTGTTACAATGTCGCTCGATGAACTATACTTGTGTTCTACATTTATTACTTATAAACTATATGGATTCACTCAACATTATTGTTGACCGTTGCATGTTATCTCAGGTCTTTCAGGTATTGCTCGGAGGAAAGCCGCACGGATATGTACTTTGGAGACTACATTTCTTCACATTCGAGAAAACTATATTTTCGAAAACATTGTGTTTTGTTAAAACCGTTTGGGACCTGTTTATTAACTCTGATGTTTTTAATGTATCGAATGTGAACCATTTTGAAACTTATTTCAAAACGTCTCTTTTGAGGTCGTTTTTCGTGACTTGTGCTTATAGATTATGAAGTAGCACCCCATGTTGTATTCCGCAACGTGTCGAATTTTAGGGGTGTTATAGAAACGCACAAGTAAGGTAGTATAAAGACTGTTACAAGGCCTCTAGGGAGATAGACGCGCATTAAAATACTTAAATGGGGTCATCCATAGATGGGTAAGGTAGTATGAAGACTATTACCGATGGAATCCTTTTTATACAATCATGTCGCTCTAGATCTTTGAAACACTTAAGTAACTAGGGTTCTAGAGTCTAAACATGCATACACATCAATCAAGAAGCAATATTATTAGGATCTACATACCAATTCACATGCAATCATAAGCAAACACTAATGAGATCTAGCCTAACATGTTATAAATAAGCAAAGCATAATAACCAATCAAACAATAAGACATATTGAAAGATTAAAAGATAAAAGAACTTCAATATATTGAAACAAGCGATTAAGGAAGGTACAAAAGGGTTGGGAAACCTAAAATACTCCCAAAGTCATCTACAAATCGTTCTCTACCGAACTCCACTCCTAATATACTATATAAAACCCTAAAATTAAGTTTGTATTTATAAGAAAAGAATCCGCGACGGCGTCGCAATAAATTCGGACGCCGTCGCGTCGAGAATCTTCTAAGGTTTCTTTATGACTGCTACAGTCCAGACGCCGTCACAAATTCTTCTGACGCGGTCGGTTGATCATCCAGACGGCGTCGCAAGTATTCCTGACGCCGTCTCCACCTTCTGTGAGTAATCCTTCAAGCCTTCTTTTGTGTAAAGTCGTACTCTTATCCCATTTCTTCCAAAATAGAGCCAAAGTCATGTGTATTTCCTCCAAATGTCTTCCAAGTGCTAAAAATGCAAAAAGAAATGATTAAGCATATGTTTTAAGCATTTTTGCATGATTATAGGGGTTAAATGACCCTGAAAAAATGTATACAATTACATCTCATCATTCACACACGGATAAGACTTACAGATAAGACTTATACAAATGAATGATAAAGTGATTGTTTGTTGTAACCTAACAACCTAGCTTAAGGACCCGACCTAGTAGAAAGAGTAGAAGAAGACCCTCGACACAAAAACATAAGAATGGATTAAGTTCTCGTGTGTCTCTTTTGGGAACGTAGCTTGCTTTCAATATGATGAGATTATAAGATGTTAAGACATAAGAAAATCAAGCAAGACTTAGAGGAGTAGAGAGAAATAAGTTAGAAGTATGGGAGTGTTAGGTCACATTTAGGTAATTGTATCACACATTATGTAAGGTTAAGCATGTAGAGATTATAGAGAGGAAGTAAGGATTCAAGAAAGAAGAAAAATGAAATTTAAAGAGAAAAGAGAGGATTATAAAAGGAGTGTGTGTTTTTCTATCAGTTACTTACCTTCCCTTCTAGTAAGGGAAGATATTTATAGTGTTTGACTAAACACTTTATTCTCTCTTAAACACTTGACTAATTAAGCTTAATAGGTTAATTATAATTGCTTGGCCCATTAAGTCTTATTACATGATTTAATAAAGTAAAACTTAACTAACACTATACTATATAATTAACACCATTTCATACTCTAATGATTGACACTTTTAATTCCTAACAATCTCCTCTTAAGGGTCAACTATTATGGGCGTTCTCTCCAAATTTAAATTGGTCTTCCGTTCACGTAACTTTCCTATTTTCTCATCTGAATTATATGCTTCAACCAATCTTGAATGTGTTCTTCAAAGAATTTCATTAACCCCGCATCTTCTTCACTGAGAGGTGGGTCTTTAAAACTATGTTTCACATACAAGTTAATCTTCTTAACATTCCTCATCACTCTTTTCAATGTTGCATTGCAGAACTTTGGTATTTCATCAATGTTCATAGCACTTCTTTACTAAACCATCGAAAGGAATAGCTATAATTGAATACAAAGAAAGATCTTCAATACCAGGAACCATGAGTGTTGGTGCAGTGAGTTTGACTTTGAGTTGATAGCTTTCCATTCCAAGTTGATAATCATGAACTCTTTCCCAGATAGCTTTCCATTCAATAACTTGAGTATCCCATTCTCTCAATATTTAATCTTTCCATTCAAGCACATCAAATACAAGTCTTCAATATCATTTTTGTTTAAGTACTTGTAATTCAACTATGAGATGGAACACATCTTACCATCAACCCTTTTAACAATGATCTCATGCATGAACTCTTGCATATATCCTTGATCATACTAAATTATGATTACATCTACAATCTTTTGATCTGAGTAGACTTCATGAGGATCTGATCTTTTTACTAACTGTTGTCTTATGTAAGAAATCTTAGCATACGTACTCTTCCAATGATGAACAGCGTATCATGCTTCAAGATTAAACTTTCTAATTACTTTTCTTACCCATCTGGACTTAAGTTATTCAAGATCGTTTTCTGGGAAGGAAATAGCGTGTATCTTGTGGAGTGATAGATTTCTTGAGATCTTGGTGATGTCTAAGAAAAATAAACAAGTGTTGTTTATTAAGAACAGAAAGTACAAAAGTGTTTTTGCTTGTATGTTATTCGAACCAGAAAATGATTGGTTGTGAAACTGAGATTCGTTTTTGGTCTAATTTGATAGGGACAAATCATTTGGTTGGTTTAAGAAAGTAAAAAGGGTCAAGAGATGTGTCATTTGACATATATAATGGGAAATTTACGTTTGATTTCTTGAAGTAATATAAAAGGATGCGTGTTTTAACTAATAGAGTGATAAGGTTGAAGTTTTGGAGCAGGTATTGGGAGACATAAGGATGAGGGCGGAGGTTTTTGGGAGAGATAGATTAGGGTTGTTGGGAAATGACTAAAAATTAGGGAAAGAATTTTTATATACCCTAAATGTTAGGGTTTGCTTATGATTGACTTGGGCTTTGATTTTCATACAAAATTTTCATGGGTTGAAATGTCTAATACCGAAAATATTATGTGTTGTCAATGCAAGCCGATTTTTTGGCATAAACATATATGAGCTGCGATTTTATTAAGTAAGTTGGCTTGGGTTGATTTGTTTGAATGTACTAAGGTAAAATTTGAATATTTGGTATGAAAATGTTAGTTGGTTTGATTTTTTGGCTTATTATTTGGACAAAAGGTTGGATTTAGACTTTATAAAATCATACGGAGGTTTAATACTTATCAAGATTAAGTTAAATGTCAAGGCTAGCTTTGAAATTTAAATGTCAAAGTGACTATGAGGTTGATTTGTTATCACTTATTTGAGATTGAAGTGGGATTTCACAAAGGTGTGTACTTATTTCATCATCGAGCCTTCATTCTATTTTCTAATTCTTTTCTTCAAACCCTTCTATCGATTGATGACTTGCTTGAACGTTAAATTTTCAGATTAAGAGTTATCTATCTAGTTATACCTGGTTAGGTATGAGCCAAAGGCGCATACTAGTGAACCAAAGAATGGAGCTACTAATGTGGGCAATGCCTCTAAATCGTCGTCTATGTTGAAGTCTACTGGTACTTCTTCTAAGAAAGGTAATATAGCCACGTCTAATTCCTATTATGCTTTAGAGAATGAAGAAGCAGAAGAAGACGAAGAACCTATAGAAAATGTGTATGATGAGTCAGCTAACTTATTTCCTAATTTAAAAACAGGTGAAAGTTCATCTATCACGGTTGTTACTGGTTAGCTTGTTCAGTTGAGTCATTTGTTCTAATTGCGTCTATCTGTCGCTAGAGTTGTAAGTGCTTATGGCATGTCATAAGCACTAGTTTTAGGTGTTTATCAAGCTGTTTAGCTTGAGGTTAATATGGTACTTCAGCCACATTCCATTAGTACTTAACTTTTTTGATTTTAATATACTTTACCGGGGTAACCTTTTATCCAAAAAAATCTAGTTATACCTGATGTAAGGAGTTACATTGTAGTACTCACATTGTATAGCTAGGAGTTACGATGTAGTGTTCAATGTCACACGCAGATGCAGATGTGGATAATGTTCTTCAATCACGATAGTGCAAGATTAAGTCACAAAGGTACTTCACACATGAACGTCTCGAGTACATGTGCGTACACGTTAATGATGATTCCGAGAGTTTGTAACCATCATGGGGGGAAAACGTGTACTCCGAGACGCATAACAAGTTCACTTGATCGAGCTCAAGGTTTTATGTCGGAAGTTAGTCCATAGAGATGGTAAGTGGTTTAACTTATTACTTTGGGGTCAATGTTTCAACTTTCAGGGTGAAGTAGGTGTACTTGGTATGGTTTACGGGTCACTAAAGATATTGGGTTAATAAACTTATGCTGGGAATTTTGGTTTCTACTTTCGCATGTTATTGTGAAGTATTTTGCAAGCGTGAGAAGATATGTTGCTGATTTCTTGCATGTTCCCCTTAACGGATAATCACCAAGACCAAATGTCAAGAAGCAGTAGTATTTGGTGTGGTTTGCTTCCTCTTCTACAAAATTCCGTTATTAACTTTAAATGTCAAAGTTAGAAGATCGTTTGAGCTACATCAAAGCTTCGAATCTGCTCAAGATAAGGGTTATTGGTTTGGGGGAAGCTGTTTCATAAACTTCGTCAAAAAGAAGTGTATGAGGAAAGCTTTTCAAGGCATGTAGTGTGAATTGGGGGGAAGTTACTCGAGTTCATACTTATTACATTGTTCCAACAACAAGCAAAGACAAAGAGAATTCAAGCTGGGCTACAAGTTTGAACACTAGAAGACAGAGAAGTCATCCTCAGCATTGGAAGCGCCTTAGAAGTTATTTATTTTTCTTTGTACTTGTTAGGAACATTGTAAGTAATTCTGTATGTCTCCACATTGGGGGAAGATTGTTAGCCTTAAAATGTAAGCGACGTTTATAGAATTACATTAGTTATCTTAAGCCGGACACGCATGAACTAGAATTGTCAAATGTATTAAGTTAGATAGTGTCTTGGCTATAAATACCCCCTCCTTACTTCCAAGGAGGGATGAGGCTTTTGTTTAGTATGTATAACCTCCATCTTTCTTAATAAACACACACATATTCCCTTTACTCTCTCTCCCTAAGTCTTTCACCACCACCACCACCATGGTGGTGGTCGGTTGGTTTTCCAGTCGGCCACCTGACACAACAATAACATCAACTTGATACGAGTAATGGTCTTACAATCAAGAACACACCAAGAATCCCATACGAGCCCGAAAACCTTAAAAAGCATACGTGACCTTTAAACACCCTAGATTCGACCAAGAATCATCCAAAGCATGTTTTTACACTCGAAATCCATGAAAACAAGATGTTTAAACAAGAAAGTATGAATCTTTAAGACAAAAACGTATTAAAAAACTTCATATGTAGCTTATTTTGCTTTATTTGAAGAAAAGATACATGTTTTTGTGACTTTAAAAGCTAACTTAGGTCGAATCCAACACAAACACAAATACAAACACCTTTGAAGATCTTGATACCAATTGTTAACCATATGATTCACTAGCTAAAATACGATATGGAGGTCGGGGAGGCCTAAATAAGAAGTTGGCCATTCTAGAGAGAGAGTAGAGATAGAAGGAAATATGTGTGTGTTTATTGAGAAAAAAAGAAAGTGTTACACACACTACAAATGAAGCCTCACCTCTCTTTGGAAGTAAGGAGGGGGTATATATAGCCCTTGACACGACTATCTTATACATATTGACAATACTAGTCCCTACGTGTCATGGCTATGTTAATTAAATGTAATTCCGTAATGACGCTCACATTTTTGTATGCTAACAAGTCCTGAGGATATATAAAATGTAAATGCATAACAACACATGTTTTAGTTAATGTTGTAGAGTAGGTGCCTTAGAGTTGGTTGGCAATTGACATTATTTGTATTGGATGACACTGAGATAACTTATTGGCATAGTAAACATGTGTTAGTTGATAAATATGTCGGGTTTTAATTTTTACAAATATGGTACAAATAGTAGGTGCATAGTATATATGACTAATATGTTATCAAAAAGGTATTTGAATACCAAAAGATGAAAATATGAAACAAGGCATTTCTACATAAAAAGGTAGAAATAATCTAACCATCTATCAACAATAATTGAATTCAGAATTTTATTGGTATGTACTTAGTACTGTATAAAAAAGTGAAACCAACATAATGTGATGAATTAGCTAACTTATATTTAACATTATGTTTGGATACAATGTATATAACTTTCAAACAATTTCTACTCGATAATTAGCAGTTATGTGTTATATACATATTGGCATTGAGTAATCTCATATTCACCCGACGTAATGCGCGGGCACGTAAAACCTCGTTATTCTCAAAGTGTGAACATTTCCCTTAGATAAAAGACATATGACAGATTCATGATCACCACCCATTCATTGAAAATTGTTTAAAACCAAAATTCTTTTGCATTTCTCATATTCAAAGGGAAAGGCAACATTTCATCACTATTTTATACAGAACTAATTCAAACAACAACATGTAAGGTTGGACGTTATTGGCAGGTTCTAAACCTTAGAATGTAAACCCACACGAAATATATACATATCTATACATACCTTATTTTTCTCCTCACATATATCAAGTACCCTTATATTTTTCGAGATTCATCCACGCACCCATTGTCGAAGGAAAACTCGATCCCACTTTGCAAACCTTCCATTGACACCAACTATATAAATCCTGCATTTAAAAAATATTTAGAGTTCACTCGAATAACCAACAAATATCAATAGAAATTACATAGCCATTTACTATTATTTATAGAACGTACCGCACACAAATGTTTCTGGTAATAGCAGTTCCAAGTTACAATTGCACGTATGGCTTGGCTCATAAATACGAATGGTTACCAAACATGCTTACATTTTATGTCACCCAATCATCGTCCACCAAATCATCATAGCCAAGCTCATAGTATTAGTCCTACTTTTGAGGGTCCAAAATCAGAGCAGCAAATCAAAGAAAAACCTTTAAGGCAATAAATATGTCATTTTCACCACCATTACCAAACTCTTAAAGCCAATGAAAGATCATATTTTTATGAACGTGACACCCAAACAATATAGCCGAAATTTGTAACGACAGTTCCAAATTATAAAACTATTGGGACTTTGGCTGAACCACCTTAATGGCCACAAAACACAAAATCATTTTACGCCACCCCATTATGAGATCAACATTTATGGTTACAATTTACGCATAACTTATATGACTGTGTGAAATCAGTGCTTACAAGCAGCTTACAAACGATGTATAGGACTTTATATAGTTAGCAGCCATGACCACAACCTGTAACATTTCTGACTACACCTTATCTATAACCATACATTATACACAATTTAAACACGCCCTATAACAGCACAGAAGATGAGCAACCATGACTTGAGGCTATAACACGTCAAACAAAGACCCTTTATCCCAATCACATTTTTCATACATTGCATTAGCTCAAATACTGCATTGACTAAACATCAGATCCTTTTGCGCCACAAAACAACGCACCTGAAAAATCATTACATCCAAACCAAAAACATTTATTTTTAACAAAAAAAGGGTAGACGTGATGAACTCCTGTACATTAGAATTTCTAAAAGCAAAACTAAGATGTCAAGTGAACATACTAATATCGGGATGAGGAGAAAGCGAGAAACAATATAAGGCTTTTCTATAATGCCTGCTAGGAAAAGAAAACGTTATATTGATTTCTCACTCACCGATCACTGCTATATTTGTATGTCTACTTGACATATCATGATTTCGCTTTCACAAGTTAACACATGATTCACCTTACATGCTCACCGAAATACACGAGACTCTCATTAATTGTATTTATAATAAACACCAAGTATTAAGCATGTAATTATCTGTACATTAGAGTTTTAAAAGTGGAGCCAACATGTCAAGTGGACATACTAATATATGAATGAGAAAAAAAAGAGAAAACAATATAAGGCTTTCATACGATGCTGCTCACCCTTATATTCGTATGTCCACCTGACATGTCGTTATTTTAAATTTACCTTACCCGCTCGCCCAAATACATGAGACTCTTGTTAACTGTATTAATATTGAACACGAAGTATTTAGCATGTAATTATCTATAAGACTGTGACATATCCAAAACAACGCCACCTGGCTCAGACCCATGCACATACGACTGCGATCATAGAGGTCATTGAGGCGGTTCAACGGCATACCCAAGCGTCCTCTTATTCTTTTACATCAAACCAACATCATACAAACATCGTTAAGCCCAAATAACATACAACAAAACAATTGATGGCAAGCGAATTTTATCACACAAAAAACTACGGCCTAACGGGTCATGAAATCATCGTATCAAGCAAATACTATCGAAACTAAATGCATAAACCACCACCAGAACACATCAGCCATGAAGCTAGCATAATTTACTTTTTGCATAAAATAAAATGGCATCGATTATACACAACAAACAACATTCCTTAGCTTAAGCATATTCTCAATTATTATAACCCATAGATAATTAAACCCAACAAAATAAACCCATTAATCATGAAGCAAGCATAAATTTCTTTTTGCATAAAATAAAATGGCATCACTTATACACAACAAACAACATTGATTACTATAAGCTGATAATAAAAAAACGCAAAACTACAACATGCAACAATTACATCCCAATTAGATCTACAAAAGCCAAAAAAATTATCACATGCAATCACTTTAGCTTAAAGATCAGCGGCAAGCACAAACCCTAACACCTCTAACTACACTTTTGGCTAACTATTATAAAACGTTAAGCATAATAAGATGGCCCGCTCATCGTCCCTAACAAAACCCCTAAACCAATTCGAACTCTAAACATACAACTTAAGAAAACCCAAAAATTCTATAGAAATAGATACGAATCAAGTAAATACATAAAAAGGCATCACTCACACGCAACAAACATTTGCTCATCCTCCAAAGTTAGTACTTTGCGTGTATGCATCTTAATCTTTGTTTGTGTGTGTGTTGAATTAAGAGTGTGTGTCTGTTTTTTGTGTGGAATTAAGAGTGTGTGTTTGTTGTGTGTGTGCGTGTGTGTATTTCTTCACTTTCTAAGCATACAAAACGACGTCGTTTACGATAGTAGCAATATTAAATTGGCTAGCTACTCCCCAAACGACCGCGTTTGAATCCTAAACGACGTCGTTTTGGTCGGATTTAGTCTTAAACGGTCCAACCCATCCACTAAACGACGTTGTTTTTTGCTTTGCTATTTTATTAAAAGGTAATAACCTTTCAAATACGTGTCATATTTCAAATTGTTCAAGTGATATGAAGCATTGGTTCAATACTTGGTTTGCTTGCTTGCATAAATTAAATTATAAGGATAAGTGACTAGCTCGCATGGTAAAATGACTACTTCATTTGGTATAAAGCACTCTCACATTGGTTAGTTCACAAGGTGGTTAACCAACATTTTGCGAGATTTGTGACTAGTTTGTATAGAAGCAGTTCCTCTAACTTCGGGTGTCTCAAGTGAGATGTGACTGTCTATATCATACTTCCCTAGTACTCGATCCGACTTGATATTGTGTCAAAAACCAATTTTCATTTTGTCTAGTTTGGCTAATTAGATTAAGGGCTAGTTCGATACATGGGTTTTAGTGGGTTTGGAGTGACTGAAATCTAAAAACGATTTATTGGTATCTCATCTTTTGACTGACACGAGGTTTTAACCCACTGATCTAAACCTCACCTACATGGGTGGCTTTTGAGGAATCAAACTAATAAATCATATCTTTTTATTTTCTTAATTCTTTCACTCACATATTCCTCTATTCTATTTTTCTTTTTTTTATATTTTTACTTTTAGAAAATATATTTGAACTTCATTTACTTATAGATCAAATATGTTTTCAAAATTATCATTAATTTTATTTCAAACCAATACCAAATCCAAATCAAACTCTAAACCCAAACGTACCTTAGGCTACCCACTATGGTGAGGTCGGCCGAGTGTCTTGGTCCTTGTGGGTCGTTACTATGACCGATGGTCGAGACATAAAAACCTTGTCTTTTTTTGTGTTCTGTGTTTGTATCTGTGTTGTGTGTTTGTGTGTGTGTTAGTTGAGTTTGTGTGTGTGTTTGAGCTTGTGTATGTGTTTCCATAAACAAGGAAGATGACAATGAGTTTTTTATTTTTTATACTTTGGGCCCTCAATGTATATTTCTGTTGTCATTTTTTTATATAATAGTTTTTTTATTATTTAATGAAGAGTTAATTGCATGGTCCGTCTCGGTGATTTAGGCCAAATCACTGATCTCGTCTCTATTTCTTTTTTCTTGTATGAATCGTCTCTATCTCGAAACTATACGTCGTTCCTCCCTATCTCAGGGACGAACCATGTAATTAACTATGTAACACCATTCGTCCCTATCTCTTGAGATATGGACGAACGGTGTTACATAGTTTCGAGATAGGGACGATTCATGCAAGAAAAAAGAAATAGGGACGAGATCAGGGATTTGGCCTATACCACAGGGACGAACCATGTAATTAACTCTTTAATGAAATTGGGAAAAAATGAATGTCGTCTTATACTGGTAAAAAGTCGTATGTCGAAAAGAGAAAGCTGATGTGGCAGACAAAAATGAAGATCGCTGATGGTTATTAGAGTGGGTAGTGGGTAACCTCTAGAAAAGTAGTTAAAAATGACCTGATCCACATAGAAAGCGGGTGGAGACACACATGATCCAAGCAAAAAAGCAATCAGCAGCCGGCGTATCATTGTTGACCTTTGAATGATATAATAATAACGCGCCAACGAAGCTTCTCATTACACATACTCAAATTCCCAATATAAAATCCATTAAATAATATAACTTTAACGGCATATATTCATTTCTTAATCTTTTCAAATCAAATCAAAATCAAAATCAAAATTCCTACGTAATAATAAGATCTGATTCAATTTCATATTTTTATATTATTCAAAACCCCTAAATTTTTATCGAAATTAGATCAAATTTTAGGGTTTGAGTAACCTAATAGAATATGGCTCAGAATAAGAATCCAGGTGGTTCTAGTGGTGGTGGTGGTGGATTCTTTTCATCGATCGCCTCAAGTTTTTCAAGTTTTAAGAATCAAGTTAACGGGTAAATTCTATTTCTATCATCGATCTATTATTTCATTCAAATTTATTCCAATTTTGTTAGTTTTAGTTTTTCATGTTGCCACTTGCGACTATACTCGCAAGTTTTGACTGTGGATGCGTGCCAGAGTTATTTTTTGATGATTAATTAGTTTATGTTTATATGTAAGCTGTTTGGATATATAGATGTTGTCAAATATGTCACTTTTGAAAACCCGAAGTTAGCATGCTTTTTTTTTCTATTTTTATTAGTGTTTAGATGCATCCCAATTATTTTTTAAAGTTATTTTGAAGTGAAAACGATGCAGAGTAGTGCTAGCAACAATTTTGACCCGCCGAGAGACGAAAAATACATAGGGTTTGCCTAACTTGATCACGTGCATCTAATTTTTTGATTATGATGCATTTAAAAGACTAGTCAGATACCCGCGCATAGCGGCGGCAATAAAAATTGCTAACCAAACTCTCCCCGCAATTCCCTACCCGCTTAATGAATTCGTTTCACAACACTTCGAATGTATACGTGTTCGTTGTATGTGTTTGTTTGGGTTTCTCGTAGCTTTCCCGCAACACGATATTAACATCATTATTCTCGCATGTAAAAAGAGACTCACACTCTCTTACCCATCAAACACTCTCTCCAAAAGTAATAATTTTTACGAATCCGGTGTGTATTCAAACTAAGGTTATGGTTGTAAAAAAATTAAATCAAAATAAAATA
Source organism: Tanacetum coccineum (assembly GCA_026074375.1). Classification (NCBI taxonomy): domain Eukaryota; kingdom Viridiplantae; phylum Streptophyta; class Magnoliopsida; order Asterales; family Asteraceae; genus Tanacetum; species Tanacetum coccineum. The sequence continues at coordinate 108,668 of BQNB010001563.1, read as the reverse complement.
AACCAACTAAAAATGTAAAAAACTTATAATTCATTTTAATATATCAAAATGGATGTTGAAATAAAGAGCACAATTTTTTTTTAAATATGGTGAAATTAGATTATAAAAAAAATAAATAGATAAAAAGATATTTCAATTTGAAAATGAGGGTGATTTTTAATTAAAAGGTGACACATGTCATTATATGATGTAGTCTCTTAAAATGAGATGGATGGTCAAGATTGCACCTTCTTATCTTAAATTTTTAGTGGGACCCACATTATAAATGCTTTATATAATAATATAGATACAGATATAGATTGTAGATGCATCTCTAGTGTGTAGATATAGTTATTTCTCTTCCTTCTCATTTTAAGATTTCTTCTCATTTGATCCTAAGTCTTTTATATTGTCTTCTTGCTTGCTGTACTAATTAGTCATATCACTCTTGCGTCTAAATTATAGCGAGTGCTTGGGATTGCTTCTCTAAAACTGCCGGTGTCATTCAATACAATTGATAAGCAGTTTTGAGTGTTTCGATAAAAGGCAAATGGATTAAAATTAAGCAGTTTGAGAATTGTTTATACAAGCTACCTATCTCGTTCTAATTATTTTACCCAGTAATATCAGCATTTTGTTTTGTCATAACTGATTTGCTTATTTAAAAAGGCATAAGCATTTGTATTAAGTAATTTTAAACACCCTCATACTGTAGTTGCTATTATGACCTGCCTTTTTACTTTTTGTGAAGTGGAATGCTATTATCTCACTGTTACATGTACCACATTCAGCTGTTATAAAATGCCATATTCTAGCAAATCTATATGCCATGATGACCTTTCTTATACGCAAAAACAAACCCAATCCCGTATGAGCGGGATATGGGGGAGGTAAGAATGATGTAGATAGTCACACCCCTACCCGAGTGTAGGGCGACTCTTTCCAGAAAGACCTGAAAGAGTTTAAGTGTGTGCGTGTACGTGTGTTTATGCGGGAGTATAATGGTAGTAACACTATGATAAAAATAACCCGGATAAAAGCATATAAGAGTAAAAGCATGTATATACCTAAAAGCATAAAAGCATAATAAGATAAGAGCATGCACATGTATATATGAGCTTGTGGGATTGTATAGGGGGTGCGTCATATAAGAATAAAAGAAGACATAACAAATATACACATATAAGCAGACCACGTAAAAGCACCAAAGCAAGAAAAACCTATAAGAATTAATGGAGTGATGTCCTTTCTTATCATTTTGGTTATGGGTTACTGAGATATTGCGTTTATTAGTTGCATGTGTATCTCTAGAGTTCTCTATTTTCATGATACTGAATCAAATGTAGTTATATAGATAACTACATGTATGCTAGTTGGGTTCACCCAAGGGTAGGGGTATGATCTGTCTACATTCTACCTCCCCCATACCCTGCTAAGGCAGGATTGAGTATCGTTGTTGTAATTTGAGACCCCAATGGTTAAACATGGGTCTAGTTTGGAAATATCTATTAGATGATCGATCTAGTTGTGTCTCCCTAAATATTTTAGATGGGTCTAATTGGTTATTTGATAGAAAGTGAAATTATATAACAATTACCCAACGGTTCCCAAAAAAAAAAGTTTTTTTCCTCACTTTTTTGATCTTTTATTAAAAAAAACAAAAAACAAATATTTTGAAATTAGGCTTGTCAACCGACCAAAACCCATCTAGGCCTGGACCCATTTAGACCCATGTTTCTACAAGACCCATCTACACCCAGACCCGTTTAGACCTGTGACCCGACCCGACTCACCTATTTTGCCTAGTCTACTTCAAATCATTATTATATATTGGTTTATCACTAAAATTAGTCGTAGGAAGAAATGTTATGCTGGTGTCCTTACTCGCGAAAGAAGGATGTTATATTTATTAAGTCGATGTGTAGTTCGATCAACCTATATAGCAGTTAGGTTATGCCTGTGATCTGTGTAGAGTTGGTTCTTTTCTTTCTTTGCCATTGTTAGTGCATGCTACGTTATTAATGATTCCTACCTATATGTTGAATACACAATTAACTGTATTGTTAACCACATAAATCAAATATCCTGACTTGTTTGGATTTTTATTTCTTGGTTCTTTTCTTGTTTAGCTTGCTTGGTTATGAGGGCCTTGAAGTTATTAATCCGGAGGGAGGCACAGAAGATGCTGAGGTTGAAGCACAAAGAGGCAGATGGAAGCAGGAGGTGAAGTAAAACTTTCATCTCTTGTATTTTTACATAATTCCTATTATGGCTATTTATAACATAATTTTTTTTTTACTTCATGTAATTCCCATTATATTGCGGTTTACTGTTTTTGCTCATAGTGATATATACCCAATCCGGATTTACATAGATGGAGAAAATAGAATTTATTTTATGATATATGAGAAACTTCAGCTTTTTTGTGCATTAATTTGGCTTTGAGAACCAGAACTTAACAATGACAATCTCTAAAAACCGAGTTATGGTTTATTAGCGCCTCATAGTTGTCAACATTAAAGTTTAAAACTATTTTATCTTGTCGTCAATTTTCTCTTTTGAATGCATACTACGTTTCTCGAGTGACATCCATCCGGTTAGTATAGGGATGAAATATTTTTTTGCTGTTTTTGATTTTATTGTGTGAGGAAACACATTGCAATATCACATTTATGTTTTGTCTTGACTGGACCATCAAATGATAAACCTAAATTATTCTTTTTCATGTAACAACAACGCTTTAGTGTCGGTATTTATCGTTTTTTCCTTTTTCTGCAGGAGCGTGACAGTTACTGGAGGTCTATGCAGAAGTATGTGGGTGCTGATATCACATCCATGGTGACTCTACCAGTACTCATTTTTGAGCCCATGACGATGCTGCAAAAAATGGCAGAGGTTTGTCTAACTGCACAAATATTTACTATATACGCTGCTTGCATATTTCCTATCAGTAAGAAGCTATTATTCTTTTTGTAGTTGATGGAATATTCCCACCTTTTAGAGCTAGCAGATGAATGTGAGGATCCACACATGCGATTAGTCTATACAGGTTTTTTTCCTCTTGCGTACATACTAACAAACTACTATCCCCTCTCGCTGTATATGCAAGTCTATCTTGGAAAACAGTTATCTCATATAAATTTTGCGTAAGTGTGCCATAAAGACTTGAAAAATCACTAAACCTGTGGAATTTATACTTCTTCTTTTCTGTTACAGCATCCTGGTTTATATCCGTATATTACGCTTTGCAACGAACCTGGAAACCATTCAATCCAATTCTTGGTGAAACCTATGAAATGGTTAATCATTGTGGCATTACATTTATTGCAGAGCAGGTGAATTTTCTAAGACCGTTTATACTTCATTAGTTCTATTGGACCTGACTATGTTCACTGTATATTTTCATTATTTTTCTGCTTAGTGCTAAAAAGTGACTAAACCATAATTATTAACACAGGTTAGTCATCACCCTCCCATAAGTGCTGCACATGCTGAAAATGAGCATTTTGTATATGATATAACTTCAAAGGTGAAGACCAAGTTTCTTGGTAACTCTGTTGATGTCTATCCTCTTGGAAGGTGATTAGCTCTACCATGGTCTTGTTTTTAGTTGTACGTGATGATTGCATTCATGCCTTGTGGGGTTTAATTGGTTGCGTGCTATCCAGTTATCTGTTTACTTACGTATCTGTTTATTTATGTGGAAAATGAAAACTAATCTATGATAAATCCATCCTTCGAGTTACAATCCATTTAGGACACGGTATGGAAACTAAGAGGGTTGTGAACATTAACTATCTAGCATGTAGCAAGGAATACAACTGTGTGATACTTGGAGGATATGAGGTGCATTAGTATGTGTTTCCGTACGCATAGAAAAGCCTAGAAACCAACTACTCTATTATCTCATAATTCACATAACAAGTATCTGAGAATAGCACGTACTTGAGCTTAAGTCTTCTATTTATCACACTGATACTTAGTGTGTACATATTAGTTTATAGGAAATAGAACTCGTTTGCATCCTTATTTTATGATTTTAAAATCTTTTCTTCTTTTCCTAAGAAGGGACCAAGCTTGTCGTCAGTTTCATGGTCAACAGTTTCGACAAAACAGTGGCCCCTCAAGCACCCAATTTGGGAATGCAACGGCCTTCTTTTCCAGCTTTCTGCTGACACACATATGCGTGTTATATGTTTTTGTACTAAATATGAATGATAATAAAACCTGTATGCATTCAAATACCTTCAAATCTTTTTGTGATGATTCACATTTTGATTCAAAATAATTATGCGACAAGACTGTTGTGCTATTGTACTTGTTTTCGTACATTTACTTGCATGTCTTAATAAAATTCCTTGTATTAATCGTAACTTAGTGGACAAGATACATCTGTTTACCTATACCCTTGCTTGCGTCTATCCTAGCGACTTCTAAAGATTTACATGTTTGAACAGATTTCAAGTGGATATTTATTTAGTGTCGATTAATTGGAGAACTTGAGATTGTTCTTTTTCAAACTAAGATAACTAAATCAAAGCTCGTTTGTCTTAATATGCCATATAATGTTTTAGAATGACCTACATAACAGATTATGATAATGGTAAGCGAATTGGAGAGTTATATATGTGGTGACTATACTTGTATATATCATAACAGACAAGGGTGTGTCACAAGCTAGAGTGGTAATCATTGTAAAGATGCATTACATAGTGAACATAAGTATTTGACTAGGAAAACACTGAATTTTCAATTTGGATCTGGCTATATGTTGACAAACACTATTATATGAATCTGAATTTGCTTATCTCAGCATATTGTATTTTTTACTGAATGCACCTATAAATGAATTTTAATAACATTTGTTTTCTAGGGGTTAGTTTAAATCCAAAGGCTGTAAATAGCTTATGAACATGTTTCTGATATACGTAGTAGTAATTTAGTCGATTGAAGTTCAGCTCGCTTGTTATTTGGCTTCATAGGTTTATAAGACGATCTTATCAAGTTTGTTAGTACTTTACTAGGTCCGAGTTGATATCCATTTTTTCCGGATGCAATGGTAAAAAAGTTCACTGCAATGTTTCTGTTTCCATGAGAAGAGTTGCACGTTGAACCTCACAGTACTATTGTTACTAATTGTCTTACCATCTTTGGTTGCAGAACTCGTTTGAAGCTAAAGAAAGATGGAGTAATTCTAGAACTAGTTCCCCCTCCTACAAAAGTCAACAATTTAATATTTGGAAGAACATGGATTGATTCCCCAGGGGAGATGGTATTGACCAACTTGACCACAGGAGACAAAGTTGTCCTGTTATTCCAACCTTGTGGTTGGTTTGGGTGCGTCCTCTCACTTCTCTCTTGCAGCTTTTTGATTGTGCACATTTTTGCACACATGTTTATGTCTTCTCTTATATGTATCTTAATAATAACTCCATATTCTTGTAACAGATATTATTTATATCTACTTTGTGTTTGCTGTTGTAATTGAAACATTATGTATGTTTTTACTGGATTGCAGTGCTGGTCGTTATGAAGTGGATGGATATGTATACAACTCAGCTGAAGAACCAAAGATATTAATGACAGGCAAATGGAACCAGTCTATGAGCTATCAGCCTTGTGACTTGGAAGGAGAACCCCTTCCCAACACTGAACTCAAGGAGGTACACTTCCTCCATTTTTCTGCTAATGGTTCATCTCATAACACTTCCAGTTTTATACTAAAAAACATTTTTTTCTCGTATATGGGTTAGCTAACAAATAGTTACAGTCAACTAATTTGATGGGTGGTGTTTTAAAGGTTTGGAAAGTTGCCGAGGCCCCTGCGGATGATAAATTTCAGTACACACATTTTGCACATAAAGTAAACAGCTTTACAACAGCACCCAAGAAGTTATTGCCATCAGATTCACGCTTACGACCCGATAGATATGCACTTGAGATGGGTGATTTGTCTAAAGCTGGTTCTGAAAAGAGCATGTATGTCCCTCTCCCTCTCCCTCTCCCTCTCTCTCTCTCTCTCATATACACACACAAACACACACACACACACACTAATTCTTAAACCTAACATGCTTTTTACTTTCTTTCTCCAGTCTGGAAGAGAAACAGAGGGCTGAGAAAAAGATGCGAGAGACAAAGGGCCAAGAATTCGTCCCAAAATGGTTTGACATGACAGACCAAATTGCACCTACACCATGGGGTGATTTGGAGATATACGAGTACAACGGGAAATATACTGAACACCGAGCCGCTGCTGATAGCTCAAGCACAGTTGAAGAAGTGAGCATCACTACAGCAGACTTCAACCCATGGCAGTTTGGGAATGTTGCTGAAACCAGTTGAAGAAAGCTGATTGATACGACTATAAACCGCATGTTTGTTTCGCCTACTCTTCTAGTTGTTTAAAGATTTGACATAAATGTTTCTAAAGTAGATTCTTGTTGTTGGTCTTTGAATCATACTTTATTAATCTGTTGAAAGTTTTGGTTACATCTGTTTTTCGTGACTATAGTCGTAGGGTTGCAAGATTGTAATGCTCTGTACTGTGACTCCCATTGTGTTTGTATCTGTATTGAAAATGTTTATTTAGTCTTTATTATTAAGCTTTTGCAGTTTTGATTGGAAACTAGTGTATAACTGTATATTGATGATTCACGGTGAAATAGTTGAGCAGATTTGAGGTATATTGATGATTCACGGTGAAATAGTTGAGCAGATTGAGGTATAAGCGCGATAACAGTAATTAAAGGTAATGTGAAAATATATACAAAGAGAAATGAAAAACAACTAAAAACCTAAACTAACAAAGTAACATAAAATCTAAAGTCTGTAAAAGACAAGTTTTATAGTCTAATTTTATTGTCCTACAACTAAAAACCAGTTCTGTAATATGAAGTAGCTGAAAACCTGTTATAAATGTCAAGAAGTGACCTCTGAAGTATGAATGTCGTCTTCTTCACCAACTTCAATTTCATCACCATTTTTGTAAGTGAACCATTTCTTTTTCTTGCAAAACTCCATCAAAAAATACCACCCGATCGCACCAATGGTCATTGATCCGCTAACCAACAGAACTGTCTTCTTTGCAATAACCATAATCAATATCAAAAATGCTGATGGTACCAAGGACATGACCACGAGCGACTTCACACCAAGTGGGACCCGATACGGCCTTTTCAAATTAGGAAACTTCACTCGCAACCATATAAAAGCCGCAAACTCTAACAACATACTTAGACTATATAAAAAGTTTGCAGACGATATAATATCTGTAAACTGCATAAACGAAAAACTCATAGTAATCAACACCGTTACCAATATCCCGACCCATGGGGTATGAAATCTTTTTGCTCGTACCTCGAAAAACTTAGGTAAACACCCATGTTCTGCCATACCCAAAATCTGAAAAGCGCAACTACTTAACAGCGCCAAGTATAAACCTATAGATGAAAGAACCGACCCGATGTTGAGAAAAATCTTTAACCATTTACCCCCGATCGTCTCAGCTGCCACTGCCATGTAACCCGAATCCCATTGGGTTTGATCAAGCTCAATTGCACCCGTAGTCGCTAGAAGTGGGACAATGTAGCAGATACAAGTCATCAACACCGCACATAATAATGCCCTCGGAAACGTTTTCTTAGGTTTTTTAACTTCACCCGCCATAGTACTAACAGTGTCCCAGAAATTTAAATTCCAAAAAAGGGTATTTAGATACAGGTTCCAATCTTTTTCAATGCCCTTTTGTCCCATACTTAACCATCTATGCGGCTTTATATGCGGGATTGCCATAGCGGACATTATACCAAACGGGAGTAACGACACAACACCTAAAGCAATAGCGGCAAACCCCACGATATTTAAGCCAGTAAAATTAATAAACGCCAGTACCACATGTGATATCAGTATAGCTAAAACTCGAGGCAAACCCGAACTAAAAATTGGGAACAATTTCTCTATATAATTAACACAAAGAATAGGAAATGCAGCAAGATTAATGACACTTGTGATAAATTTCCATGAACCCATTAGAGACCCCCAAAATGGCCCGAATGCTTTATGCGTCCATATTATATATCCACCATTGCCAGGTAACGAGGTCGAAAGTTCTGCTGTGACGAGTGCCTCAGGAACACACCATATTAATGGAAATATTAGAAATCCAAGAATCGCGAAAAATGGACCTGCCGCTTTAACAACTGGCTCTTCACCATAAGGACCACCCGCGACTTCAAAGTATATGATAAAGATTAACGGAATAAGAGTGAGTTTTTTACGTTGCTTAGCTACGGCTGTTATTATAGGATTCGTGACGGGAAGAGTGGCAGCAGATGATGGTGGATCATTCATAGCTAGTGGTAAACTCTTTTGTGTTGATGAAATAGTAGTTTTGTTAGCAAATATACGTTTAAACCAAGTGTTACTGTGAAAGTTTGAGTTTGTAACAAAGTCTAATTGTACTCGAGATTATCTCATAATTTTGAACAGGTTTAAACATATTTTGAAAAACAAAATTTGATATGTCGATAACAATTCATTTGCTCTTTTATAGTAGATTTCGAATAATAAATCAAGTGTTAGTAGTATACCTCATGTTTAACAAAAAATATACTATCCCAGTTTTACAAAATTATATTTGATCAGCTAATCCTATTCTATCATGTAAAAAAAGTACAGTTGTTATCCACATTCAACTATACAACCCATAAAAGAGATTTAATTTGAAAACCAAAACATAATCATATGTTAGCTGTTTCAAATATTGTATTTTGGAATAGATAATACTAACAGTATTTTGAAAAAGATAGTGTCCCTATAATGATTTATACTATTCATTTTGAGCACACTAGAACACGTTAATTCTTGAAAGTAAGGTGTTAAACCGAACTCAACCGTATGCAGCTTCGTCGCCTTCATCAAGCTGCATTAGGAACAACATCTAACTATGTTTTTCATCAACTTAACCATGTTTTTCGTCACTACAATGTTTACGAACTGACCATTACTCTAAAGAATTAAATTAGTAATTCTCAAAACGCTCTTTATTTGTCAAAAAATGCACGCTTGGCTAACGATTTACTCGCACTTTTTAGTCTCGTGTATTTGATGTTTAACATTGCAACAAAAGATTCACTATTTCTTCCATCATGTAAATCACCAACAATAGGAAGAAACCTAGAACTTAGAAGCGTCATGTATGTCAAGAGGCACAAGTTACGAAAAACAACTTCAAAAGCATAGTAAAATATTTGCTGATATCTCAATACTTTGTCGAGCACAAAACAAACACAATCACGACTGCTTGAATTTTTAAAACAGATTGGTATGCTAAGAAATACTAAAATGATAGTTCTAATCAAACAAACTGAAGCCCATGTCGTCATCACTCTCTTCCTTTGGTTCTTCCTGTGTCATTATAATTGATCAAAACAAAAGTTAAAACACGCTTTGTATTAGTTGAACATAAACAAAAAGAATGTAGAATAACTATGTACCTTCTTTTCCTCTGCAGCAGGAGCAGCGGCAGCTGCACCAGCAGCAGCAGGGGCAGCAACAGCAGGAGCACCACCACCGCCGCCACCAGCACCAACATTCACAATCAGATCCTCAATGTTTTTCTTCTCTGCAAGCTTGGCAAACAAGCCTGGCCAGTATGATTCAACGCTGACATTGGCAGCCTTCAGAAGAGTTGCAATCTTTTCGGACTGCAGTTGCACATCAAAATTAACATCAAGAAAGAAAACAATTTCTAGTTATAGTAAACAGCTACAACTAACTCAAACATGCATGTTGTTACCAATCTATGAACATTTTAACAGATATCTAATATATACAAACACAGTCCACACAACAATGTACGCAGTCTACTAGTTTGACCTCAGAATTATGACCATCTCTCCTTTATGCTCAGATGGGCGAGGCTATTTCCGATCATACGGTCAACATATGTTCAGATGCCATTCAGATGTACAGCTCGTCTTAATATAGATGTTGCTCGATACAAAAGCATACAATAAATGCATATATGTGTATTTATAAAAACGACAGCAGGTCCCCTACTATTTGTGATTCAGTCACGTTGTCTAACAGCTATGATAATTCACACAGCAAGCGGCATCGCAATTTTGAAAGCTTAAGTGTAGAATACAACAATCACTATGATCAGATATCCACTATCGTATACAAGCAACAGATGCAAACTATGAACTAAAAGGATCAAAAAAAAATTAAACATAAACGAACTAATCATGAAACATACAGCAACATATATTCGGATATGCCTATGTTTCACAGATAGTTTATACAAAACATGTTGCGCATTACATTTTCTCCTACCATGCTATTCCTATAATCCTATTCAATAATCTAAGATCTGATAAATGTGAGTATCTCCTTATTGTGTTTACAAAACGCAGATAATTAAAAAAACAGGTGTTTGGCAAACTAATTAAATAAGGGGACTATCTGCATTTTCAAAGATAAATAACAGTTTGAAAAATCAAGTTGATGCAGTTTTGCAAAGGAAATCTCAAACACCCCCAAAAAAATGTTCTCTGCGACAGCCCTTTTTATAGAAACCAGATCATCAATTCCTATTATAAAAAGGGTTCTAGGATGCCAAAAACATCGTCTTCAGAAAAACGAATCCTTAAATTAACAAGGGTTTTACGCAAAAATGGGTATCAAACTATAAGCCAATTCCCAATTAAGGTACCATACTATCAAAATGATTTAAAAAAAGTTATTCAACTTTCAATTTTTTGTGCGATAAAGTCAACTTTTTCGAAATTATCCAATAACACATGTGAATGTCCAAAATGTAAAAGTTGCCCTTATTGCACAAAGAATAGAAGTTGAATAACTTTTTTTTATCATTTTGATAGTATAGTTCGTATCTTATTAGGAATTAGCCTATAGTTAGTTAGGCATTTTTTCATAAAACCCAACAACAAGGGGTGTTTGTTTAAGCTTATTTTTGTGCTTATGAGCTTATATTTTATAAATCTCATTTTTCTGGCTTATTTTGAAACTTATCGGCTTACCTAAGTTTGCTATACCAAAGTAAGTTTATATAAGCCCATAAGTGACAAAATAAGCCAGAAAAACGAGGCTTGCAAAATATAAGCCAAATTGGGATAAGCTCATAAGCCCAAAAATAAGCTTAAACAAACAGCCCAAATAATATAAGCAGAACATGAACTCAAGTAAAAAAAAAAAAATTACCGTGATGGGAATGCCATCGTCACTAAGGATCAAACAAGCGTAAGAACAAGCTAGCTCTGCAATCGACATTCTTTTTTTTTCACTTTTCTCTGTAACAAAACAAAACAAATTTATATAATTTTCGGATTTAATCAATGTATTAAAAATGTGAGGTAGTTAGAGGTGATTGTTTACCTTTGGTTAAGGAAAGGCTGCAAATGCAAATGGAGGAACTAGGGTTTTGCAGGTTTTATTCAAAGTGCTACAATGGGGATCGGAATGGACTCATGATGAATAGGGGGCCTGTTTATGTTACTAGGCCCATTAATATATTTATCTGATGCAAACAAAAAGAAATTAATCGTGTATATTTGTTTTCATATAAAAATAATTCGTGTTTATATTTGATATTTATATTTTCATTAATAATAATTTAGCCATATTTAATATTCAAATAAATGTATGAAAGTTAGTTTATTGAAATAATATACAGTAGAAACTCTATAAAATAATACACTTGGGACCACCAAAATTTATTAATTAAAAGAGTTATTAATTAATCGATAAATTAATAATTATTAATTTATATATTAATTAATATTTTATTAATTTATAGTATACAAATGGTTGAAAGAAAAATTCTCTATATATTAATTAATATTTTATTAATTATTGTATACAATGCATGTATATCAAATGAACGGCCCAATTTGAAAGAAACTTTCAATCTCCCACCTTATTATGCTTCTTGTGTTCAATGTATCACTTTATGGACATTAAAAATATTTTCTATATAAATACAAGATCAAAATAGGTTAACACAAACAAATCATACACACAACATGGCTTCCCATCTTAAAGGTGTTAAAAAAACAATAATGAACAGACGAGATGTTCGAAGAGCTTATGCAAGCACAACAAGGATAATCCAAGTCTCACTCAAAAAGCAAATGCAAGAAATGGGTTCATAGTAACTATGGTTTTTGCAGGTGATGCAAGCGACAATATCGAATACAGTTAAGCATCGTTAGAGTATCTCTCACATGCTCCCGAAAGAGGCATGTTAAGCGACACAAACCCGGCAAAATTTCCTGAACCTAGAAAAAATCTCTCTATAAATGGAATCTTTCAATATAAAGAACATGTGAATATAGACAGGTGGGAACTAATCATGCGAGAAGGCGAAAAATTCATGAAAGATAGTATCCAGTGGATACTCCAACATTACTTGTTTCTATTGGTTGGCCTTGGAAAGTTCAAAGCAAGATATGAATTAAAAATTTCCGGCGTTTTGAGAGAGAGTAGAACAGTGAAATGGAGGCAAAGGGGACAAATTAAAATCCATAAAGAACAAAGTTGGTTCAGTTTGAAAGAAAGACATCTTAATATGGATGAAACAGGTTTTGTTTTTTTTTAATTATTTTATTTTATATTTTTTGTACTTTATTGATGTAATTATTTACATTTTTGATCTTAAATCAAATGTTTCTGTTTTAGACTTCAACCGATATTCCCTTGAACAATGCACTGAAGGGAAAAAAAACAAGACAAGGAAAGACTAACGGTTGCTTATTTGCTGTAATGAGGACGGTTTCGAAAACTACTATTATGGATTATACATATACAGTAGAAACTCTATAAAATAATACACTTGGGACCACCAAAATTTATTAATTAAAAGAGTTATTAATTAATCGATAAATTAATAATTATTAATTTATATATTAATTAATATTTTATTAATTTATAGTATACAAATGGTTGGAAGAAAAATTCTCTTGATTGTGGATAATTGCCCTGCTCATCCAAAAATTATTGAAGGATTACGAAATGTTGAATTATTTTTTTTGCCACCAAACACAACTTCAAAAATTCAACCTTGTGACGCGGGGATCATACGAGCTTTTAAGATGCATTATCGTCGTCGATTTTATAGAAGTCTTTTGGAGGGTTATGAATTAGGGGTTCCAAATCCAGCAAAAATAAATGTATTAGATGCAATGAATCTTGCAATTTCAGCATGGACTATGGATGTTAGTGCAAATACAATTGCGAACTGCTTTCGTCATTGTAAACTTCGATCAACAGATAACATGACTTTTGAGAACTCAGATGAAGGTGGTGAAAGCACTCAAGAACTCCAGAATTTGATCAAAGAGTTGGGTTATCGCAATGCAATGGATGTCGAAGATGTTCTGACTCACCCAGAAGAAAATGTAGTTGCACAGTTGTTGACTGATGAAGAAATTATTGAAAGCGTTATTGGAATTAATAAAGATGATATCGATGAAGAAGATGATGAAAGTTCTACAATGGAACCCCCTTCGCGAAACGAAGCTATTAAAGCGGCAATCACATTGAACAATTTCTTGTTGAGCTATGAGAAAACAACACCAGAAGTTCTTACCATGCTAAGGAAAATTAGAGACGAGATTCAAGGGGAAATTGATTTCAACAAAAAACAAAAGACAATTGAGTCATTTTTCAAGAAACCTTCATAAATCATTCATGTAATATGCTATATATAAGGAATTATTAATTTATATTTTATATGGGGTCTAAAAAAATTATCAAAAATGTATTATCTTATAATTTTAGCGAATTATTAATTTAGCACCCTATCCCCGAGTCGGGACCGGCAAAAAATATTATCTTAGAGAGTTTATTAAATAATCGAGTATTAATTTATCGAGTTTCTACTGTAGTATAATTTACTATATTTAAATTTTGTTTAGTGAAGACTTATTAAGCGATTGCGATTCACTTCCTCGCTATATCTCTTCATGCTAACATGGTGATAACAGTTATACATATTTTTTGTTGCTAGCTTCTCTCATAATAAAAATATGCAAATTGATACAATAGGATTCATAATTAAGTCGTACATCACAAAGTTCAATGAATAAATAAATACCATCAAAATACCATATTCCTACCTATTCACTTGTATGACTTTTTTGTTTTTAAATTCAAAGCAATTTTACTTTAATTTGTTTACACAAAAGTAGCGTTTTAACAAAAAACCAAACATTGAACCCTTAACTACAACTTGTATTTTACTCATCCATGATTGGTCTTTCAGTTATAAAGCTATAAAGCTCAGTACTCAAAAACCCCATCAAGATTACACATATAATCCTAACAACCTTACACAGATAGTCCCAATTTTGAGGCTTTGAAGCATATAAGAGCTATGCGGTCGATGCTGACTTGTATATCATACTGGTGAAACTCAAAGTAGTAGATACTGACGTACCAAAATCGATGCATAACATACTTCATAACAGCATGGCCAATCTTGTGGACCGTCTAAGACAGTGAACATAGCAAACAGATCAAAATAGTTTAACAATCCCAAATCTCATACTTTAATTTTAGCTTAAATTTTCTAATTCTTTTTCAGATAAACAATAAGGATAATGCAAATTGATCAAACCTAGCTTGTACGTGCTGCTAACTTCCATCACATACTTTACAGTTTAGTGCATGTCAAATCAACTATGAGGATCTATAGTAAACATAATCATCTAATATGCAGATCATTAGTTTTGTTATGCTGATTTCTTTACCCTTAAATAATCACATAATCAAAAATACATTCACTATAGTCTCAAAACTTAAAACTAACTTTTTGGAACTTGAAAACGCAATAAGAATGAGATACTCACTTTCAAACCCCAATGTCAAACGCCCCTTAAAAGTTAAAAACATAAGAATACAAACTGACATAACAGCTACCTGACCACCTTCTTTGTAGCAAGCGTTGTAGCCTCGGTGGCATGGATGGTCCCACTCGCCACCATTGCACCAAACTCTTGTTGAACTTTTCTGCCTGCTTATCCAAGAGTATCAACATCTACTAATTTGTTTATAAAGCGCAGTAATAAAAAATACATGAATAAAAATACAAACTTTGTTATAAAAAATAAAAAAGCGCACCTTGAATTCTTAATCCGCTGATGAAAAAGATGACCTTTCAGGAATGATTTATGAAGCGAAAGAAACCATATCATTAAGACATCATATCATTAAGATTCAACATTAAATCTTTGGGAGGTCTTTGATTTTCTTATAACTGGAAATTAATCATAGAAATATGCACTTGAATCATAAAGCCTCACCATTTATTTATGAGATAAACTAAAACAACGATCTTATGTTCAAATAATAAAGATCATAAAGTATTAAATTGTATCTTCATCAATTTACACTGATATACCTTTCCTACTCGTTTTGCATCACATTTGATCTTCCATTTACTCCAAGTATGGGGTGTCGATATTACGGGAAACAAAATCAACCCGGGTGATATGAATACAGGTATTGTAATAACAACTTGTTTCTTTTTCCGATTTCTAAGTTTGAGAGCTGATATATATGCCTTTAGTCACACAATCTAAAGTCAAATACATAGAACTAACCTCAACATCCCAAAATTCATAAACGAAACTAATTCCATTTTCTAAAATATTAAGATATCTTGAGTTATAATAATATACATAGGTGGTCAAATCTTAACTAACCAAACTCACCTTCAACTAACAGGTCATCTTTCAAAAGACCCAAACCTGAGTTAGAATAAAAGATACATGTTAAAATTCATTCTTCAGTTGGGTTATCTCGACACCTTCAAATTAACCTGTCAAAACTGAAAGGTATTAATAAAAAAAGAAGATTGAAACATTAGTTGCTAATTTAAACATAGAAAAGGAAGATAATGGCCATAACAATGAAGATATACTCTTGATGAGATTTGGGGTTTTGTAACTCCCTTTGTATTCTTCAAGGGTTTAATGTGTGGAAAACTAGAAGGGGGGTTGAATAGTTTCCCGCTTTTTAAATTAATGTTATGTTTGTTTATAAAAACTTAGATTCGATTCTATGTGATATCAATATGTGCACAATTTGAACAATGCAAGTAAGTAAATAAGTAAATATGAAAGACAAGAGATAAGAGTTAGAAAGATCAAACCACAACACAAGGATTTATAGTGGTTCGGTAACGAAGCACCTCTTCGCCATACTCCACTCCCCGAGCACCAAACTCGAGAGTTCTCTTCACTATGTCAACAAACTCCCTTTAGGCGAAGAAAACCGTACACGACTTTGCTTACACCAATTTCAGACACTAAGCGAAATGTCGAGTTCTAATCCTAGCTAGAACCAATCTATCACGACTAACCACACTACTTCACAACAACTCACAACTTTGCTTCACTTCACGACTTGTCTTCGCTTCACTACTTATCTTTACTTCATAACATTCTCTTCACGTCACATCAAGACAACTACTACGATCACACCAATCTACACTACTTACAAAGATCACTCCGATCTAACAATACTTACAATGATCACCACAATAATACTTATTATACACAACTAACGATTCACCCATTTCACAATAAACACAAAATGATTTACAAGAACTAACACAACTTGCACAATAACAACCAACGAAACTATAACACTTCTTACATTGATGATAAGAAGTATGTCTTATCTCTTCGCACTATGAGGAAATAAGCTTGGATTACTTGGAAACAAAGCATTATGATTAAATGACCAAAGAAAAAAAGGAAAGTATAGAACTGATTTAGAAACAAAAAAATTGTGTGGCAAAAGGTGAAAAATTATCGGGAGTAGTCCAGTATTTAAGGCAAGTTGACTTAGCTTATTGTCTGGGCGGCCCCTTAAATAGGGTGTCTGACCCCTTAAAAATTAAGAGGTCACCCTATATAATTAAGGGGAGTCGCTCAAGCCCAGAACGCCCTTTTTTTGTCTTTGATTTCTAGGGGAGGTGTTTTCGGGAACATTTCTAGCCGTTTTTGGGTAGAAAATTTGAATTCAAAATATTTATTTGAAAAAACAATTCTTTTAAATATAAAAATGTTTTGCAAAAGATATAAAAATTTTGTATGTGACATTTTTATAAAAAGTGTGAGGTTAAAAAAAAAAATCATTTGATCAATAAAATGACATTAAGCATGTATGTAATATTCATACATTTAAGTGATTAAATTTTTGAAATGAAAATTTACTACTAATAACTTATTTACGAATAATTTTTCATTAATCGTTTTTACATTTTGTGATTATCAAAACGTAGAGAGGTCAAAAAATATTAATAACGTTTTTAGGCATTATTTCTATCAACAATCTCCCCATTTTTGATGATTACAAAATTTAAACTCATTAAATGTAAAATTATTTTTAAACAAGTATTTAGTGAGTTTTATTTCCATTTCTCCCCCCTTTTTGTAGAATCAAAAAGGCTTCGTCGATTAATGTTAGTAAAACCGACAGAATAAATGCTCCTCCTTGACGTGTACTCTCCCTCGTTCGAGGGCACCAAGAAATCAAGCTATGGTGACTTTGCTACAAAAACAAGTTAGAAGAACAAGACAACCATTTCTAACATATAGAAAATAGGAAAAATATCTAAACATGCTGATAATGCGTAACTAGTGTCAAGTTATTTGTGTAAACTAACAATCACAAATATATATCAACTAGGCTAAATTTTTATGGATGTGAAAAGAAATTCAACCAACCAAAAAGAAAACAAGTGCATAAAAAATATAAGACTAAAAGGCATTCATTAAACATAAAAATTATGTATAAAACACAATCATGCATACATCACATAAAAATAATATGCTTGAAGCATATTAGTACAACATACATAGAATTAAACTACAAAGACCCTATCATTCCTAGAATTCCATAGGACTTGCTTGCAAAAGGTTTGGTTGACAATTATTTGAAAATGGCTAAACATGGTGTATGTTTAGTTTGGTGAAAGTGATGGTGGTGGTCAGGGACGGAACTTGAACATTTTTATTGGAGAGGCTATTTTATAAGGTATTCATTTTAGGGGGGCAATATACATTTTCCTCAACATTTGGTGTAAAAAATAACTATTACTCTTAGTAAAAGGGTAAATTTTGTACATAGTGACAACAAATTCGGGGGGCTACAACCCCCTTTAGCCCTTACAAACTTCCGTCCATGGTGGTGGTGGTGAATTGGGTGGTGAAGGTTGTGAGAGCATGTGTTCAATGTAGGAGAACATGTATTGGAGTTTATCTCTCAATCTAAATATGAGAGTACGATTGTGAATGCAACACAAACATGAATCTCCATGTGCCTCAAGAAGGTTCCAAGGAATAGGATGACCAAAGATAGGTGGAGAGGGTGATAGAGTATCAAATTGGACATCAAGTGAGGTAATTGGTGAAAGGGTGAGAGTGATGTCCATTGATGCATTTTATTGAGTTGGAGGAGGTAGAGGAACTCTTGGAGGAGGGGATGTTGGTGAGTTCAAGTAACCATTTATTGATGGTGATGAGGGTGAGGTTGGTGATTTTAGTGTGTAGTCAATGGAAGATGAGGAAGTGCCTTTGGTTGATGGTGTTTTTGAGGGTGCATTAGGAGCACTAGGTGATGAGAGTTGATGTTTGAGAGATGGGGTTTTGGTGTCATCTTGAGTTAAATCCACAAACAATTGTTTTGGTGGTATGATTTTGATTTTTGGTCTTTTGAAGGCTTTGGAAATGGAAGCTCTAGTTGATGTCATGGTTATGGTGGTTGATAATGGATGAAGAAGATGGTGAAGTGGTGATATGCATTTGTAGGGAATTTATTAGAAGAAAATGGTTTAGAAATGGAATGAGTTTGAATTAGTTTAGGATTTTCCAAAATCTGTTCGAGCATTTTGGGTAAGGATAGCTGAGGCTAGGTAAAAGAGGGTCAAAAAGCAGAACAAAACAGTAAAATCCGTGAACCAGATGGCTGTTCCCCTTAATTAATGGTCGGCCCCCTTATCTTTAAGGGGACCGCCCTTATGAATTAAGGGGGCCGCCCATCTGGTGTTTTTTAGACGACCAAAAATTTAATTTTTGTAAAAAAAACTTATGTGAAGGTTGTGTTTTGGTGGTCAATTTACAGCAAGTCCCATGTGAACATATATATGTATATCTGCATGAAATCAAGTATAGCATGTATAAATAATATATAAAACAAGGATGCATAATTATAAAAGCATACTAATCATTCTCAAAGATTAGAGGTCCTAAGCAAGCTTAACCAAGTTCAAGTTCTTCCGACTAAGTCGGGTTGTCATCACATAATTAATTAAACATAAACACAAACATAAGCATAAGTTCACACAAGATCCTAAACCAATTATTCTATCATACAACATCTTTACTTTTTTTTCTTGCCGAAGTACTCCCCTTGCATGCCTTACAAATGAACTTAATACACGCTCTAAGTTCCTAATTGCATTTTGTTTGTGGTTTGGTTAGCAAGTCAGTCGGATTTAGACCGATCGAAAGAAGAACATCAATTTGTTCAGAAGAAGTGGTTAACTTGCATATTCTTGGTAATTGGAGAGGTTTAAGAAGTATAGGTAGTGTGGGAGATGGGGTACTAGCCACGAGAAGCACCATCATACCTCATCATCATCACCTAGGTGAGATGAAGATCACGGTTAAGAATGGCGGAGGTTGAAGAGACGGAGTGACGGGCTTTTTCACGATCACTTCAGGGTCGACGGGTTTGTCTTAGAGCAAGTGGACGCATGACTCGTTCAACGACATCGTAGATGCTATTGTCAAGATGAGGGTAAAGTTCCATGACATGTCGAAAGAGACGTGTCAAGAACATACCATAAGGAAGATGGGCTTTAGGAGTTGCTCGTGCACTTTCAATTCTTTTGACAAAGAATAGGCACTATTATCTTGTGCTCGCCTAGGATACAATAATAATATATGACAAGAGGCAACCGGGATATGGTCCCGGTGTCCTCCTAATTCCCGAACAACATTCTCATAATGAGTTCTTCTGTTCTTTTCAAGTCTTGTCTAAGCACTTTGGTCAACTACTTGATTTGGTAAAGAAATGACGGTTTTGTTTTGATGGAGCGGTAGGTTCAATAATGTTGAAAATTGAAGAAATTAATAATTTTATCAGTGAGTAGGAATGATCATATGATATGGTCCTTTCGGTTACTTGTAATATGCAAGAGAAACCAGATTCCCATTCATTTGTGAAGACGACCATGGCCATACTAAAGGAATTCCTTAGATTTGACCAAATAGTTGGAAGAGAAAGAGTGATGAGTTCGATATAGAAACATGAAGGAGATAAGAATAACTCCGGAGGCATCTCTTTGAAGAGTGACTTGACTATAAAAGTCTAGAACAAAACGAGGGACAATTGGCTTCATGAATACGTAGAAGTACAATTGAGAACGAAATGTTAGAAAAACAACGATCAATGAGACAAAAATGTTAGTAAGTTGATCTCAACAACAATAACCCTCCATAAAACATACGATCTCGATTAGGTTTGGTAAGAATGTACGATAGAAGGAGCGATACCGGGTGTTTGGGAAACTTTGGGAATGTAAGAACGGGTAAGAGAGGTATCACCGACAGTTGCTCGAGGCATGTTTATCACCTAAATAGGACAACAACAAAATAAAGTATTACAATAAGAAAATAAAATAATAATAAAAAATAAAGTTTTTGAAAAATGACAAATGTGAGACAAGGATTACTTCGACTCTAAAAAATAAAAAAACTAAGAAGTATCCAATGTTTTCCTTAATTTATTTTTGGCTTAACCTATGATTGTTGAAGAGGTAAATAATAATTATATATTTCAACAATCTAAAAGGATGAACAAACACTCTCTTATCAATGACTAAACTTGACTAAATTTTTTTCGAGATGATATACGTAAGTTTGTATATTATTGTTGAAAAATATAAGTTCATTATTTTTGACTTGACGAGAGTTAAATGGTGTTTGTTTTGACTTAATACTATGTTTTAAAATGTTAAACCAAACACCCCTTTATTTTACACTTTTTATAAAATGTATCAATATATATATATATTTTAAAAAAAATATATAATATAAATATATATATATATATCTATATATATATATAATATGTAAATAAAATATATTATATAAAAATATTATATATCTTGATAACTTATACAAGTTAGTTACGGGTTTATACATGTGACAAAAATATAGTAATGGTCATTTCGACTCTAAAAATCGATCCTAAGAAACGAACCAAACACCCCTTTATTTTTATAAAACTTTACCCATTGATTCGAAAAATATGCCTTTAGGAATGTATGTTCCGAAAGACAATGTATGATCATTGTAACGTGTTTTTGGCATGAGTCAACAATGTATAGAATCTTGTTTTGAAATTTCTTAAGAAAATTTTCGAAAAAATGTATACATTTATTTTTATAAGTTTTCGAACCAAATTTTTTTTGACTCAATCTTATTGAAAATGTTGAATTCCTATGACTACGAGAATCATTATAGTTATGGATTTTCTAGTTCTAATCGAAAATGTAAAAGACACAAAAATTAAAAAATACCCAATTTTGATTGAGAGCAAAATTGGATGAAATTGAAAGATAAAAGTATAAGAAATCTTACAATAGGTGTTGTTAATCGAGTTGTAGGTGATTGCCCCTTGCGAAATTAGATGAATTTTGAGTTTGGAAATTAGATTTTATGGTTTTTGAGTGTGTGTGTGTGTTCGTCACACAGTAGCAGGAGGAAGGGTTTTTGCAGAAATGGTGGTTTTTGTATTTAATTGGTTTTTGCAGAAAAATGGAGTGTGTTGGGAATTAGAGGCTTCTACAACTTAATACTGCCGGTTCAAGTTTGTGCTGTTGCTTAAGATTAGAGAAAACAGTCCAAGTCATTAGTACTGCTAGTGTTATAGTTAGTACTGCCAGTACAAAGTGTTAGTACTGTCAGTTTATTAAAACATATTTTTAAATAGTTTAGTACTGGTTAGTTTATATAGTATAGTACTTGCTAAAGGTAGATAGCATGAGATATATTAGGAATAATACGCCTTACATAGACCTCGTTTTGGTAAGCCCAATAGGGTTTCTTGGTGTATAAAAGAAACCCTAAGGCATAGTTAGAGATATAGATCTAGAAATCATCTCTCATAGTTAGTATTCATAGTTTCAAGGTTTTTTTGTAACTTTGATTGTGTTAAATATATTGAAAGTTTAGTAAAGATCTTGTTTTACTGTTTCATTGTTTTTCTTAGTATTACAAACTAGATTCCGCATAGTTTGTGATATTCTCAATCTTAGCTTCTATTATAGTTGTCTTGGATCTATCCAATACAACTAAGCTTTAACAAGCTAAGTAAGATATGTTCTAAAGGGATCAAGAAGTGGTATCAGAGCTTGTTGAGAAACTCTGAATAAGAAGAACACTATATCTACACAAGATCTCATTATCAAAGAGAAGATGAAACCACAGTCAAAAACTACCCAAATAGTGTCTGCACTAAAACTTCCTATGCTCAAAACAGGAGACTATGATCTCTGAAGCATGAGAATGGAGCAATATCTTACTCACACGGTTATTATAAATGGTAATGCAACTGCTGCAATTGCATCAACTAGTGTTGGTACTGAAGGTCCTATTCCTCCTAAGACTGCTAAACAAAAACTAGCAAGGAAAAATGAATTGAAAGCAAAAAGCAATCTGTTGTTGGCCATTCTTGATGAGCACCTATTGAAGTTTCATGGAATCAAGGATGCAAAGTCCTTATGGGAAGCTATCAAGAATAGGTTTGGAGGCAACAAGGAATCAAAGAAAATGCATAATACCATTCTCAAGCAGAATTATGAAAACTTTGCTGCATCAAGTCAAGAAGGACTGGATAAAACCTATGATAGGTTTCAGAAGCTCATTAGTCAACTTGAAATTCATGGTGAAGTTATCTCTCAGGAGGATGCAAATCTGAAGTTGTTAAGAAGTTTACCATCAACTTGGAACAATATTGCTTTAATCATGAGAAACAAATATGATATAGACACATTGAGCATAGATGATTTGTATAATAATCTGAAGGTGTATGAATCAAAGATCAAAGGAAAATCAAGTTCAAGCTCAAATTCCCAGAATGTGGCCTTTGTTTCCTCTGATAACTCTAGCAGCACTAATGAAACAGTTAATATTGCTCATAGTGTTTCTGCTGCTAGTTCTAATGATCAAGCTTCTACTGCATCATATGCTGATGATGTCATGTTTTCTTTCTTTTCCAACCAATCCAATGCCTCACAGTTGGACTATGAAGATTTGGAACAGATTGATGCTGATGATCTTAAAGAAATGGATCTCAAATGGCAAGTGTCAATGCTTACCATGAGAGTTAAAAGGTTCATAAGGAAGACAGAAAGGAAAATGGACTTGAATGACAAAGAGACTGTTGGCTTTAACACGACAAAGGTTGAATACTACAACTGCCATAGGAGAGGTCATTTTGCTAGAGAATGCAGGGCACTAAGGAATCAGGGGAATAGAAATAGAGATGCTACAAGAAGGAATGCACTAGTGGACACATCTTCTACAAATGCCTTGGTTGTTCAGGATGGGATATGTGGTTATGATTGGAGCTTCCAGGTTGAAGATGGCCCCACAAACTTTGCTCTTATGGCTTATACATCTCAAGGTTCATAAAGTTCATCAAGTTCAGACTCTGAGGTACATACTTACTTTAAATATTGTTTAAAATCATATGAAGCTCTTCAAAAATAGTATGATCAACAGCGTGAAGCTCTTAATAAATCTAATCTAGAAATAATAGGTTATCAAATGGGATTGGAATCATTAGAAGCTAGGATTGTTGTTCATGAAAAGAATGAAGCTGGGAGTCTGCTAACATAGTTCTAGCAGCTTCAATGAGAGTCCTATTCTTTCTTTCTGCGACACCATTTTGCTGTGGAGTCCTTGCAATGCTATATTCTCTCTTGATTCCTTTCTTGGCACAAAACTCATTCATAAGTTGATTCTTGAACTCTGTTCCATGGTCACACCTGATGGTCTTCACTTTATGTCTTAGCTTGTTTTCTAAACCCACAATCAAATCATGAAGCATATCATATGTTTCATCCTTGTAAGCCAAGAAAAATACCCAAACTGAAATTTACTAAGTTATCAGTGACCAACCAAGCAGTTTTTTTTTCTTACTATTTGCACTCTCCAGCTGAAACTGGTCCAAACAAATACATATGGAGCATATTCAAGAGTTCTTTTTGACAGTTCTTTCTTCAATCTTCTTGCAAGATGCCCTGTGCTGTTTACCCTTTCTACATGCCATACATGAGTGATCAAGCTTGAATGTCTTTGAAGGTAAACCCCTAACCAGATTGCCTTTAACCAACTTGTTGATATTTTTGAAGTTGACATGCCCCAGTCTTCTGTGCCATAGGACAGCTTCATCCTCTGTTGCCTTTGCAACCAAACAAGTGATTCCACCAGAGGGAATAATATTCTTTAGATCCAGGCTGTATACATCATTCTTTCTAGGAGCTCAAAGTATCACCAGGTCTTCATCAACAAACTTAAACTTTGGAGATAGGATAAGACACTCCTTGTCAGTGAAGAGGACATTGTGCTTCTTGTCACAGATTTGAGAAACAGATAAGAGATTGAACTTAAGCTCTTCCACATAGCTAACTTTCTCAAAATCTAAGCATGATGTCTTAATGGTTCCTTTTCCTGAGATTCTTCCACCTTTAGAGTCATTTCCAAAAGCCACATAACCACCTTTGAACTCTTTAAAATCAGACAACTTGTCCTTGTCTCCTGTCATACTTCCAGAGCATCCACTGTCAATGATAGCATAGTCTTTGAGATCTTCTTCTGGATTGCCTGGACAAAATTCAAAGAATTTACTCTTTAGGGACCCCAAGTTCATAACTGACTTGGATACCCCTAATGGAGTTACATACTCAAATTGCTTGAGTGTGTAGGATCCATTATCCCTATTTACAGAATCTAGATAGTTCCTTTTGGTCTCCATGTTTGTTTTGGATTTATCATTGCATTCTTTTTGACAGTTTATGGAAGTACTGCTTGATCCAACAGTACTTCCTTTCTTTACCCAGATAGATTTAACAATTTTCTTGGGTCTTTGTGGTCTATGAGGAGTCCTTGTGGTAGAAGACCTTGATGATGGTGAAAAGCTTGAGGTTCTAGGTCTTATGTTATCCATCCTTGGATGATAAGGTCTACCAGTACTTTGTGAAAGTACTGCGTTGTCGGTTTTCTGGTCTGGCAGTACTTTCCAATCCTTCCCCTTGTAAGTATCTGCTGATGGGATAAAAGTCTTCTTTGGTGAGGGTACCTAGGTTCTGAGAAATTACTATGGTTCACCCCTTTGGGTTGTTCCACATGATCTTGTGTCCCTTGAACTGTGTTCCCTTAGGTTTATGAGTTTGGGTTTGTTTGAAGGTTCTTTCATGTAGATTACAGTCCTGATTAAGTGATTAGGACTGTAACATACAAAACATAATTTACCCCCTTTGTTCCCAAGTCCTTTGTCCTAGATTCTTGACCAATTACTGTGTGATGTTTGGTGGACTTGTTTTCAAAAGATATTTTACTATTTTCTGTGCTAAAACAGTGTTCTTTTGAATTTCAGAAACATCAGTCTCTTCATCATCACTATCCACCCAATCTTCAATTATGACTTTATTTCTATCAATTTCTGGTTGACTAGACTTTGTATTCTCTTGATTAAGGACCTTATTCCTAATGGCTAGTTCATCTATCCCTGTATGAGACATTTGCCCTTGTGGTTGCTAGTAATGTTGGTGGAGGTTACTGATTGAATATTCCTTTGTCTTTTGGATTGGTTTGTATATAAAGATTCAGTCGATTTGTACTCCCAGATGAATTGTCTTTATCTTGCTTACTACTAGACTCAACCCCAAATTATACTTGGATTTATCAGCAATATACCTTGTTTGTTTAGAACTTCATTTTGAAGTACTGAAGCATTTGACCATTTTTCAAGTTTTACTTTGAAATCATCTCTTTCTTTTATGGCTTGATCTAGTTCCTTTTGTTTTTCTTCTAGTTTCAAATCCCTTGACTTTAAGTCATATTCCATCTGTTTCATACTTATCACCCCATGCATATTCGTTCTTTCATGTGTTTTAAGTATGACTTCTAATGACTCTAAGCTCATTTGATATCTAGAATTTCTTCCTTGCTTTTTGAAAATTATCTCTTTTTCAGTTTGATAGCTTTCAAGCAACTTTTTATAAGATTTACTACATTTGGAACAGTAAGGTACCTCTGAGTTTGTAGCCATCAAAGCTAGAGATACTAGTGTATCATCAGCTTTGTTGCTCCAGTCAAAATCACCAAGTCCATCTTGTCCAAAGTGCATGTGCTCTGCATAAAATATATGCTCAATCATTTGTTCTACTCTAGTCAGCTGCCATCATAGCATATGTCACAGGTTCAGCATCAAATTCCTTGGTCCAATCAATATCTTCATTGTTGTCTGTTGCCACCAAGGCTTTTGAGTTTGAATCTTCAATAGCCACATCCTCTTTCATTACGACATTTGCTCGGTTTTCATGGTATTTAGAAAATCTACAAATCTCATAGCATAAGGACCTAAACTTTTGACAGTTAAACGCATGTTCTAATTTTTTTGACTTTTCAAAGGTAATCCTCATTCTTTGCTTGAGGTATTGGGTCTTCTGATCTTCTCTTAAACTTTCCTTATCCTTGCTGTTTCTTAGCACTTGCCATCGAATGTCAATTTCTTCTCTTAGAATCTTAATCATGTGCAGCAGGTCTTCATCATCTATGAGTTGTGGGCATAGTGCTTGTTGAGCAAAGAAGGAACTTCATGATTTCATCTGAGTGAGAGCCACTGTTGGGAGTAGTTGGCACCTTGCTCGAGATAGCTTGAGTATTCCTTATTGGGATATGTGCTGGTTACAGCGTACTTTGTTTCAAAGTACTGCTTTGACTCTGTGGACAGAAAAGCAAGGTTTGTGGTTTGAATTTGAAACACTTTTAATGCAAGCTCATAAACCTCAAGTTGTTGTAGAGTATCATCAAAACTTCTTTATTCATCACAATCCAGGTTGTCACGAATCATTGTAGCAACAACATGCCACACAGACGGTAAACTTCTTAGAAACTTCAACTATGCTTCTTTCAAGGGATACTGAAGCATCATATAATTTCAAGCATACTAAGGATGTGCTGAAACCTTTGTATGCTGAGTCTAGCTCTTCTCTAGATCCAATAGTAAACGTCTCGTTTGTTGTTTCAAGAGATTTCTTTTGCATCTTCTTTGAGGCTTCATTGCCTCCAAATCTTGCTTTTATGGCTGTCCACTAGGGTTTTGAATTTGTGGCATAATGAAAAACTATGAAAGATGTCTATCAAGGATTGCAGAGAGCAATATGTTGAGAGCATTCCATTATTTCTTCTTGCGTTTGCTAGCAAGTGATGTTTTTGTGTATGTTGAGGATGGCAGGATCAGTGTGGCTTGGTCTCCATTGTGTTTATATTCCCTAGTATTATGGTAAGTTATGGCAATTTTACTATCGCTTCTTCATGGACATAGGTCATATTCACCTTCTTGATTTTTGGGGAATTCTTAGTGCGTAAAGGACGTGGTGGTGGGATTAGGTTCTGTTTCAGACATCTTTTATTTTGTTGGGGGAGTTTAGAAAGAAGATTTCGATTGATTAAAAGTTCTTCTAGATCAGAGTCTTTCACAAGTCTGATACCACTTGTAGGGATCGATATTCCTTTTAATGAAAACACGAACTATACGATCATCTATGAGAATCTAGTGGGCAAGGTACTCTAAGAAATGGATTCTTTGTAGGATACTTTATCAATAGTAAAGCATTTAGAGTATTTAACACTAGAACCAGATTTGTAGAGGAGAACCTGCACATAAATTTTCTTGAAAACAAATCAAATGTTACAGGAACTGGACCTACCTGGATGTTTGATATTTATACTCTAACTATGTCTATGAATTATCAACCAGTTTCTGTAAGGAATCAAACTAATGGTAATGCAGGTACCAAAGCAAATATTAATGTAGGACAAGCTAGAAAGAAGACAGTTCCTGGTCCACAATATGTACTGGTACCATTTTTTGACTTTTTATTCTAAAGGTCCAAAGAGCTCAGAAGATGAGGTTACTGATGATGCTGGTCAGAAGAATGGAGTTTTGGATCCAACAAAAGCCAGTGACAAAAATAGTCAAGAGAAGGATGTTAAAGATCAAGAAGAGGCTCTTAGAAAACAATTTGAACAATAATTTGAAAGATTTTCTGGTCAAGGGGAGGTTACTAACACTAACAGCACTAACAGACTTAATATAGTTAGTTCACCAATTAATGTTGTTAGTTCTTCTTTTACTATTGTGGATCCAGGAAGAGAAAGAGCCCAAAGGAATGAGTTTGAAAGTGTGTTTGGACAAGACAAGGATGCCAATGGCAACAGTATCTACAGGATGTTCACTCCTGTTTGTGTTGTTGGATCCTCTTATGATAATCTTGGTGGATCAATCCCTGTTAATGCTGCCACTCTTCCCAATCCTGATCTTCCTACTGATCCTCTCATGCCTGATTTGGAGGATATTGCTGATCTTCAGGTTACTAGAATCTTTAATGGTGCATATGATGATGAAGTTGAAAGTGAAGTGGCTGATTTTAACAACTTGGAACTCACCACAATTGTCAGTCCTATTCCCATAACTAGGATTCACAAGGATCATCCTAAAGAGCAAATCATATGGGACCCACTTTCAGCACCCCAAACTAGGAGAATGACCAAGTCTTCTTAAGAACATGTTATGGTCAGTTACATTAAAAGGCAGAGGAGAACCAACCACAAGGATTATCAAAACTGCTTATTTGCCTGTTTTCTCTCACAAATAGAACCCAAGAAGGTAACACAAGATTTGATAGATCTAAGCTGGATAGAGGCAATGCAATATGAGTTGCTACAGTTTAGATTGCAGAAGGTTTGGAGATTGGTTGATTTACACAAAGGCAAGCATTCCATTGGAACTAAATAGGTCTATAGAAACAAGAAAGATGAGAGAGGGATAGTAGTTAGAAACAAGGCAAGACTGGTTGCATAAGGTTACACCTAAGAAGAAGGAATTGATTATGATGAGGTTTTTGCTCTTGTTGCTAGGATTGAAGCAATCAGGTTATTTTTGGCCTATGCATCATTTATGGGGTTTATTGTGTACCAGATGGATATAAAAGTGCCTTTTATATGGTACTATTGAAGAGGAGGTGTATGTGTGCCAACCTCCTGGTTTTGAAGATCCACAGTTCCCTGACAAAGTTTACAAGGTAGAAAAGGCCTTATATGGTCTCCATCAAGCTCCTAGAGCCTAGTATGAGACTTTGTCTACCTACTTATTAGAAAATGGATTTAGAAGAGGGATCATAGATAATACTTTGTTTATCAAGAAGGACAAAGGTGATATCCTGTTAGTACAGGTGTATGTTGATGACATCATCTTTGGGTCTACTAAGAAGTCTTTATGTACAGAGTTTAAAGGTTTGATGCACAAAAAGTTTCAAAGAGATATATGGGGGAGGCTCACTTTCTTCTTTAGGGTTGCAGGATCAAACAGAGAGATGATGTATCTTCATCAGCCAAGACAAGTATGTGGCTGATATATTAAAGAAATTTGATTTCTCCTCAGTTAAGACAGCAAGCACTCTAATAGAGACTAACAAGGCATTGCTCAAGGATGAAGAAGCTGAGGATGTGGATGTTCACTTATACAGATCAATGATTGGATCATTGATGTACTTAACAGCTTCTAGGCCTGACATAATGTTTGTTGTTTGTGCTTGTGCAAGGTTTCAAGTTACACCAAAGACTTCACATCTTCATGCAGTGAAGAGGATCTTTAGATACTTAAAAGGTCAGCCTAAATTGGGCCTTTGGTATCCTAGAGATTCACCATTTGACTTGGAAGCTTTTTCTGATAGTGATTATGCTAGAGCTAGCCTTGACAGGAAATCCACAACAGGAGGTTGTCAATTTCTTGGCAAAAGGTTGATTTCATGGCAATGTAAAAAGCAGACTATAGTTGCCAACTCTACCACTGAAGCAGAGTATGTTGCTGCTGCTAATTGTTGTGGACATGTGTTATGGATCCAAAATCAAATGCTTGATTATGGGTTTAATTTCATGAACACCAAGATTTACATTGATAATGAAAGCACCATTTGTATTGTGAAGAATCCAGTGTTTCACTCTAAAACCAAGCACATAGAGATAAGGCACCATTTCATCAGAGATTCTTATGAGAAGAAGTTGATTCAGGTGATCAAGATTCACACAGACCAAAATGTTGCAGATCTTCTCACAAAGGCTTTTGATGTTAGCAGATTTAACTTTTTGGTTGCTAGCATTGGATTACTTAATCTCTGAAGATGTGTTTGTTAGAGTTATGATTGATGAGGTTTGAAGATGATATTAGTGATGAATTTGGAGTTAAAACTGATAGTTGTAAAGTTAATGCTGCTAGGCAGGATTTGGTGCTGCTAGGCAAAAGTTAGTACTGCTAGGCAAAAGTTAGTGCTGCTGAGCCAAAGTTAGTACTGCTGGGTTACCGTTGAAGTTTGTTAGAGTTACAACTGTTGAGGGAATTTTGGGTCTATAAAAGGATAACTTCGCTTATAGGTTTCCTTTTTACCTATTTAAGCGCATACGATCACCCAATATTCATTAATACTCTTTCGATTTCAAACCCAAATTCAATTTATCACCGACTCCAACAATTAATCCTCAATTAATCATCTATGGCGGATTTGAAGTTTGTTGATCAACACAATATGGTTGCTTGTTTGGAAAGAACAGAGGAGAATGTTGAGTTTCATCAGATACTGGACTTTCTTACTACTAGCTCTATTTATTATGCCTTAACCATAAGTCCTACTATATATGCTTCCTATATTGAACAGTTTTGGTCTACTGCTAAGACTAAATCAATCAATAATGAGATGCAAATACATGCCAAGGTTGATGGCAAGACTATAGTAATATCATAATTATCAGTGAGGAGTAATTTTCACTTTAATGATGAGGATGGTGTTGCTAGTCTAACAAATTCTGAAATTTTGGAAAACCTTGCATTGATGGAATATGAAATTGTTTATGATAAACTTACTTTTCAAAAAGCTTTCTTTTCCCCTCAATGAAAGTATCTTATACATACCATCTTACATTGTCTAAGTTCAAAATCCACTGCGTGGAATGAGTTTTCAACTAATATTGCTTCAACAGTTATATGTTTGGCAAATAATTAAAAGTTTAATTTTTCTAAATTAATTTTTGATGGTATGTTAAGGAACTTGGATCCTACTTCTAATTTTTTTTTAATGTATCTAAGGTTTTTACAACTGTTTTTGAATAACCAAATTAAAAATCTTGCAGAACCTTTTAATGATATTTATGAAACACCTAACATACTCAAAAAGTTTTTGCTAATATGAGAAGGAAAGGCAAAAGTTTTTCAGGGACAGTTACTCCATTATTTCAAAATATGTTGGTACCACCAGTAGTGGAGGGTGAAGGTTCAGGACAACCCACTGAACCCCAACCATCACCTTCTACTACTCAACCCATAATTGAAGAACAAATCCCTGTTACTGAATCATCATCACCCCAAAATACTCAATCACCTAGACAAGCCTTACAAAAGGACACTCAATTACCTCAGACTAGTATGCCTATACCACATGAAGCAGATGATGCTGTCTTTAAGGAGTGGGATGACAGAGTGGTGAGGGCTACCACTACTGCTGCTAGCTTAGATGCAGCACAGCCTAGTGGTAACATAACTAAGACCCAATCTCAGGCAATGTCTAATGATCCTCTTTCTCAAGAAATTGGTTCAGGTGACAGACCCAGGTACCAAGAAGCCATGGGGGTGCCATTGCTCAGACTAGGTCTGATAGGGCATCTAAACATTCCTATAATTCACCTCTTCCAGGAGTTAACACACCCGGAAGTGATGAGGAAAGACTTGAACATCAGGAATTAACAGATAATGTACCACCAACACCCCATGATTTACCTCTCTTAGGAGGTTACACACCTGGAAGTGATGAGGGTAGACCTAACATAAATGAATTGATGGCTATTTGTACCCAATTGTCAAACATGGTTCTTGCCTTGGAACACTTAAAGACTGTTCAAGATTTGGTGATCAACAGGTTAAAAAAGAAAGTCAAAAGATTGGAAAAGAAGCAAAGGGCAAGAACTCCAGGGATGAAACTCTTCCAGATTGGTACCTCCAAGAGAAAGAGTTTGGATAAGGAGGATGTATCCAAACATGGGAGGAAAAGTGACAAGACAAAGCCAATGTGTGATGATAGTGACTTTGCTAAGCTTGATGTGGATAATGCAATAGAGAATGTTGAAGGTGATGCTGACACTCAGGGGAGGAATACTGCTAAACAAATTACTACTGCCGGGGATACAGTTAATACTGCTGGTATTGATGTTAATGCTGCTGGACCTTTAAATGTTAGTACTGCTGATCCTTCTATAAGTACTGTTGGGGATATTTTTGAAGATGAGATGATGACTATTGCTGATACACTTGTGGCTATTAGGAGCACAAGACCAAGAACAACCTCAGTGATTAGTCATTATGTTCAAGAAGAACCAAGAAGGTCATCTCCAGCACCAACACCACAACCTTCATCCAAAGATAAGGGCAAAGCAATTATGGTGGAGTCTGAACAGCCTCCAAAGAATCCTATAAAGGCTCAGATTCAAAGGGATGCAAAGATAGCTCAAAGATTGTTTGAAGAAGAACAAGCACAGTTTGAGAGAGCAAAGGATTGCTAGGGAAAGAGTTGTAGAACAAGAGGCCAAGGATGCTGCATTGATTGAACAAATGGAAGATATTCAAGCAAGGATATATGCATATGCTCAGTTAGCTGAAAGACTTCAACAAGAAGAAAGAGAACAATTTACTGTTGATGAGCAAGATAGAATGTTGGTAGATTTGATTACAGAAAGGAAGAGGTTCTTTGCTGCACAGAGAGCTTAACAAATCAGAAACAAGCCACCAACCAGAACTCAACTCCGAAACAAGATGGTAACACATGGGAAGGTATACTCACAATCAGCTAAAGAGCAAGAGCTTTAAAGAAATTAAGAAGCTGTATGAAAGGGAGCAGAAACAGATAAATGACTTTGTTCCTATGGATTTTGAAGTGGTTAAAGACAGTGGAAAGAAGGATGATGATAATCAAAAGCAAGAAGAAAGTAGTAAGAAGAGAACAAGAGCAGAACATGATGAAGAAAGTATTAAGAAACAGAAACTGAAGGATGATGCTGAGACAGAGGAGCTTAAAGCTTGTTTGGATATAGTTCCAAGAGATGATATTGCTATTAATGTTGAATCTTTGGCTACTAAATATCCAATAGTTGACTGGAAGACACACATCCTGACAGAAAACATGATGTATTATCAAATCATCAGAGCTGATGGAGGATCTAAGAATTACAAGATATTCAGTGAAATGCTTGATGAGTTTGACAGACAAGATATGGTAGATCTCTACAGATTGATATAAGAAAGGTATGAAACAACAAGACCAGAAGGATATGACTTGTTGCTTTGGGGAGATCTGAAGACTTTATTTAAGCCTTATGAAGATGATGAAATCTAGAGGAATCAAAAGAACTACACCTTGATAAGCTGGAGATTATTTGACTCATGTGGAGTTCATATATTGTTGATGGATACTGGAATTGCTATTCACATGATGGTTGAAAAAAAATATCCTCTTACTCAGGAAATGCTTTCAAGGATTCTAAATAGAAGACTAGAAGTTGATCATGAAAGTACTATGGCATTTGAGCTTATCAGATTCATTAAGGCACAACTAGAAGAGTGAAGAAGTGTTTGGATACATCCTCCTAGTGATCAAGATGCTGATAAAGAAGAAACTTGATGATTAACAAGATGAATATCAAGTTTAGGGGAGGATTGTTAGGAATTAGAGGCTTCTACAACTTAATACTGCTGGTTAAATTTTAAAAAAAAGAATTATATTTTTTTGACTTTTATTTAATTTATTATGAATTAAAAACTGTTTTTATCTAAATTAAATATTAAAAATACTAAACTATTTATAAAAATTCTGAAAAAATTACAAAAAGTAGCTTGGACAGTGCTAAATCTAAGAAAAATAAAAGGGGTGAAACAGCTTATCCAAATAAGCTGTTAATAAGCCGAAAAGGCTTATAGCTTAAATGGGCTAAAAGGCCTTATATAATAAATTGTGAAAACTACCACCAGATAGCCCTACTGGTGCTGGTGGTAGTGAGTGTGTGTGTTAAATACGTTGGTAGAGGGTGGTAGAGGTCCAGGGTTCGAGCCTTGGCTCACCTTGGGCTTCCCACTTTCCCAATGTTTTTATTTTTGCAAAATTTCTTATGAAAAAGCTTTAAGATCTAAAAATAAGCAATTTTAAAAAAGTGACTTTTTATAAAAACCTAAGATAAGCACAGAAATAAGCTCTAAAAGCTGACAGAATGCTTTTTAACACTAAGTCACAATATAGCTAACTGTTTGCATTTTTTAGACTTAAAAAGAAAAATAAGCTAACACAGATACTAAACTACACCTATTAAGCACTTATGAACAAAATTAAGCAAAGAAAAATAAGCTAAACTGAGCTTAAAGGACAGAATCACTTAAAGGCTTTTAAACTTAAATTTCTAAACTAAAAGTGCTAAAAAGCTTAAATAAGCTCTAACCTAAACCTAATAAGCTAACAGGACTTAAAACCTAACCTAATAAGCAAGATGAAACACAAGTTAAGCAATCCTAAAAAGCCAAAAGCTCTGAAAAGCAAATGAGCTTTTGGCTCAAAACTGTTAACAAAACAGCCCTTAGGGGGACTTTTGAGCTTATTTTTAAGCAACTAAATGGAACCTTATAAGAAAATAACTTGTAAAAACTTAAAGCTTATATTATAAGCTACCTAAAACAACAATCAAAAAGCATTTTGAAAATCAAAATAAGCAGGAATAAGCTAATGAAAAAGGTGTTTTTACTGAAAAATTGACTTTTTGGATTTTGAAAAATCTAACTAAAACACTACTTTTAAGCTAAAATTAAGGTGAACAAACAGATCCTTATGGACCTTAGACCTCCAAAAAGATCAAAATTAGACCTCAAAGAGCAAGTAGCAACTTTCAAAAAGCATTTTGAAATTCAAGATAAGCCAAAATAAGTAAATGAAAAAGCAGTTTTTCAAGATTTCCAACACTTAGTAAAATTTTGACAGACTTGGTAAAAACCAAAAAACACTTGCAGATCCTAAGGACTTTATTTCTAACTTGTTTTAATACTTGAACAAACACAAAAACATCACAAAATCACAAGTTTCAAAGATATAATTAAATAAGCTGATTAAATAAGCTATGAGTTCACAGATTCAAACAACAAGTTTTATAAACTATAATTTTGAGATTAAATACTTAAAAACTTAAACAAACTGATTTTTATCAAAGCTTCAATGTATCATGTTTCAATAAATGATGCCTTGGTCATAATCTATTTTTTCGAATACATGTGTTGATGAGTCGTGAAGTTTGGCCAATTATCATTCCATTCAAATACATGTGCTGGCGAAACACCCCTTTTAAAAACTGATTTCAACATTTTAAACTAATTTAAGCCAAAACTTTTTGCACTACCAGATATCTAATAAGTCTAACAAACTATAATAAGAAAATTTTAACCACAGATAAGCACTCAAATAAGCTAGAACAGATTATGCTACTTAATAAGCTAATTAGACAGATTTTTATGAAAACTTGCAGAAATGATTTTTAAACTACAACCTAAGTATTTTAAGCAACTAAACATCTATAATAAGCTATAATAAGCAGATATAAGCAAGCAATAAGCACCAATAAGCAGACAATAAGCAAATGCAGTTAATAAGCTAAAACTTGAAATTTTGAAACTTACAACTCCTTTTTGCTTAAACAAGGCACTAAAACTCATGGCTGATCTACAAGCTCCAGCTTGTTAGAAACAAGCTGGTGAAACCCATAAGCCCTTCCATTTCTGGCTTATCATCCATAAAGCTTTTGAGTGGATTTTTTGTGAAGTAAGATGGATTTAA
Organism: Tanacetum coccineum; assembly: GCA_026074375.1. Lineage (NCBI taxonomy): Eukaryota > Viridiplantae > Streptophyta > Magnoliopsida > Asterales > Asteraceae > Tanacetum > Tanacetum coccineum. Next base: position 72,451 of record BQNB010001563.1, on the reverse strand, counting down.
ACCTACAAGTCAGGGAAAGCTTATAAAGTTCAAACTAGCAGCTTATAATAAGTGTAAAAAGCTTAATTTGAGATTATCAAACACTTTTAAACATAATTTAACAAGAATTTTATAAAAACATATTTTTAACTAAAACTTGAAATTTCATTAATTCTTAAAAGAGGTTACAAGATTTTGAAAATAAGCTAAACTACTACTACAATAAGTTGTAAACTACTACTAGATGCCTTATCAATGGCTACAAGGGTCCTATTTATAGATAAATGAGAGGGGTCTTGGCGTCTTCATCTTGTGCTAACTGGATTCTGTGAGTGCATCAAAGTTGTGTTATCGTGTGAGAGTAAAATCAAAACTCATTATAGCCATCAAAAATTCTTGCTCATCAAGCCTAGTGATCTTTGCCCTTCAATTTCTTGTCTTTTCCATAGACGAATGAGAGTTAAGAGGATTGCCAACATGGATATTGTTGTTTATGTTATGGGGTTAAGGGGGTGTGATGTTTGTTTGTCGTGGTGTAGGGGAAGGTGGGGACAAGGATGATGAATAGTAGGGGAATTGGGTTTGGCGGGAAAATGGTTTGGTTATTTGACTGGGTATAAGTTTGTGAAATGGCAACTTTAGCCCCTGAGTTTGTATGGTGTGTTTGCACCGTTAATCCTTTTGGATTGACACTGTTAGTCCTTGAGGACTAACGACATAAAGGTTAAGGGTGTTGTGGGCTTAACGACAGTTGAATGTGTTTGGGCCTTTTTACTGGCAGTTTGGGCCTAATATGATTTTGGGCTGGCTTGTTTACAAAAAAGGTTTTGGGTTATTTTTAGTCTTCATAATGTTTAAATGGGCTGACCCGGCCCATTAAATAGGTACGGGTTGACCCATTTAACATTTCTTCGATATCGGCTTTGTCTTTGACTTTTGACTTTGACTTTGACTTTTCACGCTTTTTTTCATTCCCGTGCTTGGTTTTGTCCGTTTTGACTTGATTTTTGCCCTTTAGTGAATATCCGTTACCTGCATAATTCTAAATCACAAAACACACAAATACAATGTATTTTTGGTATATTTTGGTCATTTTAGACACGTTTTTATAGGTAAATGGTATGTGTAATTAAGCACATACCAAAATCCCCATACTAAGATATTGTCGTGTCCTCACGCAATGCCATAAGTAAACACTTTAGAAAACCAAGAATCTCAATCCCCCTTGACTAATTACCTCGAAAAGTAGCTAAGTGTTCATCAAGGGGAATTAAAGAGTCATTAGCTTTGAAAAGCCCCGTTTTGACCATTTTTCAATATTTACACTTATTCCTACACATATTTTTGTATTTTTCCTTTTTCTCATTTTTTTGTACTTTTCTAACATGTTTGACTTTCGTTATTAACCGTTAGGGTCATAGAACAAGACGCATTTTAATCCTAAAATGCCCAAAAAGATAAATTCATCGTCCCCGACTTTTCACTTGTCCCAAACCAAGCTTAAAACGAAATCACCGTTAAATATAAGTTAAGATGCTATCACTACTCATATTTGTAACTTGTGAACTTTTCACTCTTGACAATTATTATATCTTAGATGAATGTGTCATTTTAAATTTCAATCATGGATCAACATTTTGCAAAATTCTATGCTTTACGTTCCACCCGAGAATAATGTGTTTGAAGGCGAGATCATCCCATGTAGCGACTTTCGTCTCGGCACATCCCAACCTTGCGGTTAAGTGACCAGGCTTTTGACACCCAACAGAGACTAGTATCGAGACTCACGGACCTTCGGTTTCAAAAACTCTTAGGTTTCCCGTTTATACATAGCTTATTAGAAAAACCACAACTTAAAATGAAATAGTCTTAGTTCGAAAGCATATTTAAATTTAAGAAAAAGAGATTTTCCCTATATTTATTAAATCACATTTATTGCACTTAACATTAATATAACCATGATGCGATTGAAATCCTCGACCTTTTTGAAGGCTGCAACATCGGTTGTGAGCCGGCAAGATGCAGCAAACTTTTATCAGTCTCGGATTATTATTCTTACTATGGGCCTTCTTTTGAAGACTGCCACATCGGTTGTGAGCCGGCAAGAGGCAGTAAACTTTTATCAGCCCACAGTTTATATTACTACCTTATTCATCATTTTTTTTATATAGAACTTTATTTCACGATATATAGAGAAAATTTCTTTTTAGAAAATTTAAGTGTAAATTTGAACTAAGACAAAAAAATGTTATTGACTACATTTCAAAAATTGTTGATTTGAGTTTAATTTTTAAAAATAGCATGTATTATTAGTCCGGTTAGGAGCTTATGGGAGAAAAAGCCACAAAATACACTATAGCTTGTAAGATTTCCAAATAATCCTTGTTTAGCATCCAACTCATACTTAACTCTATCATTTTTCGTTCTTGCAAATTTATAATCTTTAGTGAAAAGATCCGCGAATGCTTAGTCTAATAGTTAAGGAACAAGCTAGAGCTCAACACGCTCGATCGAGTCAAAATTTATTCGGATTGGTTTGTGGGGAACTTATTTTCTACCACCGCAAGAAAAATCAAAATTGTGACAAAACACTTATTTTATTTTTGAAATTTTTTAATTTTTTTCATTTTTTTAGTATTTTGGTGGTAAAAACGGGACTACGTGAAAACACAGCTGTAAGAAAAATCAAATCGATAGAGCCCCCCCCCCCCATCTAGAAACTAAACCATTGTCTCAATAGTTTAAGAAGGGTCTCTACGTAAATCTAAAGCCGTTTATTAAGTATGCTCAAAGATAAACGTTAGTCGATAAGATTTGGATATTGGATTCCCAAATGAAGCTGAGGATTTGAAGCTCGAGTGAACGAAGGACAAAACAATGAGCACGAGAGGCTTCAAAAATCCGGGCAATCCTGGACAATAACACAAAACATAAAACACGAGAAAGGTAGAGGCGAGCCTCCTCACAACACACTTATTCATTACTATTATATTAGGATAAGCATGGGTTGCCACCCACGAAGCGCTTGTTTTAGGTCACTAAGCTTGACCCGTCCCCGAATTTAGTTATCCTTAGGGAAGGTTTGGAGATTCGGGACAACCATCGGTGGTATGTCCCCTCCAAAGTAGTGACCGTTCACCTTGAAATTTGGCCCATCGGTTTGAGATAACTATGGTGTGGTGTTTTTGGTGGTTTGGGTTTGTAGTTGTGACACGACGGTGCCATAAGGGAAAACTTGGGCAACGGTGAACGGTCCGGTCCAACGGGTTTTAAGTTTACCCGAGAAAATCTTCAATCGAGAATTAAAAAGAAGGACTCGGTCACCAACGTTGAAAACGCGATTCTTGATTTTGGAGTCGTGGGTCTTCTTTGTCTTCTCTTTGTAAATTTCAAAGAATCTCGGTAGCTTGAATCACGAAGGTTCATTATAAATTTCCATTGAGTTGAACTTTTTGGAGATCACTCGCGGACTTAAGGTCAAAATTTGCATGCTTCAAGGCCTAATAGGCTTTGTGCTCGAGCTCGATCGGTAGATGACATGCCTTTCCGTACACGAGCTTGTAAGGTGTACAACCGATGGGTGTTTTGAAAGCTGTACAGAAGGCCCAAAGTGTGTCATCTAATTTATCCGACCAAGAGGCACGATTCTAGCCTACGGTCCTTTCAAGAATTCTTTTTAAACCACGATTGGAAACTTCCACTTGCCCACTAGTGTGTGGGTGATACGCGGTAGCAAGACAGTGAGTGACACCGTACTTAAACATGACCTTTGAGAATTGGTCATTGCAGAAGTGTGTATCGGGATCACTAATGATAACGCGGGGAGTTCCAAACCGAGCAAAGAGAGATTTTAAAATTTTAACAACAACTCGGGCGTCTTTGGTGGGGATCGCTTTCGCTTCGACCCATTTAGACAAGTAATCGACCGCCACGAGTATATACTTGTTCCCTCGTGAAGACGGGAACGACCCCATAAAATCGATACCCCAAACATCAAAAATCTCGCAAACTTGGATGGCATTTTGGGGCATTTCATCTTTCTGGCGAAGATTTTTCCCGTCGACGTTGACATGAGTCACAAGATTTGAACCAAGTCATGGGAATCATCGAAGAAATTGTGGGCCAATAAAAACCGAAGTCAAACACCTTTTTGGCGGTTTAGTTCAGGCCATGATGTCCCCCGATAGGTCCATTATGGCAAGCCTTAAGAATATCAATGGCTTCTTGGCCATGAACACACCGCCGGATGACTTGATCCGCACATATTTTAAACAAAGAGGGGTCGTCCCAAAAGTAATGCTTCACGTCTTTGAAGAATTTGTTCTTTGATGGGACGACATCCCTTTAACAACAAAGTTTCCCGCAGGTAATTAATAGAATGTGTTAGTTAGGGGGGGTATGGTTAGTTGTTTTGTGCAAAATCAGCAAACAATTGGGGTAATAGAATCACCATGAAAAGATACCATACTAAGTGTTTTGAGAGGAAACGTTACATTTATTTCCTTTTTATTGAGCACACTTTGGTGAGGATTCTCTAATCGGGACAAATGGTCGGCCACGAGGTTCTCGGCTCCTTTTTTTTATCACGGATGATGATATCAAATTCTTAAAGGAGGAGAACCCACCGGGGCAACCTCGGCTTAGCATCTTGCTTATTAAAAAGGTATTTTTAATGCCCAAGTGATCCGTATACACAATGCTTTTTGACAAGACTAAGTAAGGCCGGAATTTCTCAAAGCATACACCACGACAGTAAATTTTTTTTGTGTCGTAGTGTAATGTGCTTGGATCATGCCGTCATGGTCTTACTTCATAGTGTAAAGGTCTGTGAAATGTTTTTGTTTATAACGTTGCCTTCAAGACCGCAACCTATAGCAAATCACTCGCGCAACACATCAGCTCAAAATGTAGGTCCAAAAGGGAGCAACTAAGATTTGGTGCTAATCGTTAATTTTTTACTTAATTGTTTGAAAAGCCTTTCAAAACACTCTTTGGAGAAGAAGAACGAGTATCTAATTCAATAAGACGGGTTATCGTCCGAGGCGTATTTCGAGAATCCTGAATTAACTATGATAAAACCCCCTGCTTGACCAAAAAACCTGAAATCCTATTGAACGGGGTGGGGATGAGGTAGCTTAGCAATAACAAACAACTTAGCCTATCAACCTCAATTCCCGTACTAGGGAAACTTATGTCTAAGGAGAATTCCATCCTTGAACCATTAAAGTGACTCTTCCAATTAGACAAGATTTGGTGTCTTTCACCACCGTTTAAGCATCTTTCAAATGGGAGAGCAAGTTCCCGAATGAATTCCCAAAGACAGAGAAGTCCAGTCCATAAAGACATTCCATCGTTTTTTTTGATCATATCATGAAAGAAGCCATCATAACACCTTTGAACGTGCCTAGTGCATTGCATAAAGCCGAAAGGCATACGACGTAAGTCAATAACATTCCATAAGGAAAACGTGAACTGTGGTCTTTTCTTGATCTTGAGGGTCCGATGGGAAATTTGAAAGTAACCCGAAAAACCGTCGAGAAAACAATAGATTCATTCCCGCTAGTCTCCAAGCGATTTGGTCCAAAAAAGGTAATGAGAAGTGTCTTTACGGGTGGGCGTCATTAACTTTTCGGTATCAATGCATACACGCCATCACCTAACCAATCGAGTAGGAATTAACTCGTTTTCTTCATTTTCAACAACGGTAAAGCCACCCTTTTTCGGCACACAATGTACGGGGCTCACCCAAGGACTATCCGAGATAGGGTAAATCAATCCGGCATCAAGGAGTTTAAGAACCTCCTTTTTGATCACCTCGTGGATTTTAGGATTGACCCTTCTTTGGTGTTGGACCGCCGGTTTAAAGTCGTCCTCCATTAAAATCTTGTGTGTACAAAATTCCGGGTTAATACCCTTAATGTCGGATAATTTCCAAGCAATGGCTTGCTTGTGTGACTTTAAAACCTTTATGAGAGCGGCTTTCTCCTCATCTTTCAAATCTTTAGCAATTATGACGGGTAATTTGTCGGTACCCTCTAAAAATGCATATTCAAGATGAGGCGGTAAGTCCTTAAGTTCAACCTTGGGTGGTTCATCAATTGAAGATTTTTCGTTTTTAGGTTCAACAACTTTAAGTTCTTGTGGAGGGAGAGGTGGTGATGATGGATCATCATTAAGAAATTTTTCAAGAAGAAGAATGTTTCCCTCCAAATCATAGTAAGAGTCATCAATTTCCGATGAAATTGACTCATCTTCAATAGCTAGGAAAGCATCGGTTTCCTCAAGAAGAAAATCACTATCCCCGAAGGGGGTAAGAGTGGGAGAAGAGGTAGAAACAATCGGATTCGAAGTTGGAGTGGGATTGCCACTCATGGAAAATCCAAGAACTTCTTGAGAATACTCCTCACAAGTAACGTCAATGACGTTGATTCGGTTAACCGATATATCATCATAATTAGAGGAGTATCTCGAAGTTTGATCAAGATTGAATGTTACGGCTTTATTGCCAACACGAAGAGTTAATTCTCCTGCATAAACATCAATCAAAGCAGGTCCGGTTTTCAAAAAGGATCTCTCGAGAATTAGAGGAACTCGGGGATCGACATCAAAGTCAATGACTACAAAGTCGGCCGGGAAATGGAACTTTCCCACTTTTAAGAAGACATCTTCGGCGACACCGTTCAGTCGAGAAATTGACCGGTCCGCAAGTTTGAGAGTCATACAAGTAGGAGTAAGTTCGGGAAGGGAAAGCTTTTTCCACACGGAAAGTGGCATGAGGTTAATGCTAGCGCCAAGATTGGCCAAGGCTAAGCATACATCCATTATCCGGTAAAATTCGCACGGGAAGTAGAAACTTGCACGGGATCATCCAAGTTTTTTCGGGTAACTTTTGAGGAGAAACCGCCGAGCAATCTCTTCAACAAAGATCTTGCAAATTACAACAATTTTTCTTTATGCTTAACAAACCTCATAATGGTCGAGGCAAACTTAGGCATGAAATGAGAGCTCCGCAAGCTAATTTCGAAATGGCAAATCTTGGAAGATTTTGAAAAATTTTCTCCATATGGTTAATTAGCCTCTTCGCGTGCTTTTGGTCATTAAGTCTAGACGGATATGGAATTGACGATTTCGGGTTAGGCTTCAGAGTACTAACGGGAGCTTCAACTGGTTCAACAACGGGAGCAACAACGGGCTCAGAATTTGGTACTTGAGTTTCAACTTGGACAACCGGAGGTTGGACGTCTTTAGTACTTCCGTTATTAGTAGGAGGCACCGTGTCCTTTGTCACCTCGGTTTCACGTTCCACTACTTTAGGAGAAGAAAAAGTAGTAGGAATCGTGGGTCCCTTATAAGCAACACCACTTCGGGTGGTGATACCTTTCAAATCTTCCCTCGGGTTAGTAAATGGTATTACTTAAGGAGTTTTTTCCGAACCGAGATGAAGAGGTTTCATTTTTCCACGATTTGACAATAAAGTTTCCATCGGGTTGGTCAATGAGGTCATATTCGTTTGCATGTTTTTCAAAATGGCATCATTTGCCTTCATGTAGTTTGTGAACTTAGTAGTAGTCACAACTTGTGGTTGAGGAATCGGGGCTTGATGAACCGGAGCTTGGTAACCAAGGGCTTGATGAGCCTGTGCTTGATAAGCCGGAGGCGGGTTTTGAACATGAATAGCTCCTCGGAAGAATTGGTTTCTTCCTTGGTTATTCCCCTGATGATTGTTTCCTTGATTCCTATTTTGGTAGTTTTGATTTTCATTGCTTCGGTTTTGATTCTGATTAAACCCTGGGGGTCCGAGATAATTGTTCGAACGATAGCTAAGAAGATTACGGTTACGTTGAGGTTGGTAAGAATTACCACCTTGATTATAGGCTCCCGCAGCATATACGTTCTGAGTTTGGCCAACGGTGGCTGGACAATCATTATAAGCATGTGGACCACCACAAGTTTCACAGCTAGGAGTAACTGCTTTTCCTTGTTGGTTTGTTTGAAGCATTTTCATTAAATTTTTGTTAATTTCCGCCATTTCAGCCTTAAGTGCTACAATTTTCGGATTGGAAGAAGAAGTGATAAAACTAGATGACTCACTCCTTTGAGCGGAAGTATCCCAATCATTGTGGTGAGCGGTCATATTTTCGATTAGATCATAACACTCTTCGGGTCGCCTTTTCATAAAAGTCCCGCCGGCAGCAGCATTGATGGTATCACAATGTCTTAAAGTTAACCCGTTACAGAAGGTATCTATTTGAGTGATGGGTAACATGTTGTGATTAGGACAACGATCAATCGAAAGCTTATAACGTTCCCATGCTTCGAATAACGACTCATCGGGACGTTGACGGAAATTGGTGATTTCATTTCTTAACTTCGTCACCATAGAGGGTGGAAAGTATTTTCCAAGAAACATTTTAGCCATTTGCTCAAATGTGGTGATAGAATTCCTTGGCAAACGATCAAACCAAGCGGTGGCATGATGTGTCAAGGAGTGAGGAAAGAGATATAGACGAAGGGCGTCATCGGTGACCCCATTCACTTTGATACTTTGGGTGACATGCAAAAATTTGTCAAGATGCTTGTTCGCATCGTCACCTGGTAGTCCGTGAAATTGGCAAGAATTTTGAACTTGTTGAATCATGTCATTCTTGAGTCCAAAATTGGTTGCCTGAATGTTGATCGGGGCGATCGGTCCGCCTCGACCATTCAAAGTCGGTTGGCACAACTCCTCCATCGTTCAGAGGTGAGAACTGGTAAACCACCTCCTCCTGCAGGAGGTGGTCCGTCATTACCGGCTCCGTTAGCGGCCATGTTAATTTCTTCAAAATCGTTCAAAGGAGTAGGATCAACACGAGTTCTTCGAATTGTACGTTCGGGATTTTCGAGAGGTGGGATAAGATTCCTTGTAGACGATCGAGTGCTCATACACTAAAAAGAAATATAAAAAGAGAAATTATACTAATTAATTTTTTTTTGGTTTTTCAACAATTGATTCACAATTTATTTTAATAGAGAAAATGAGACCGAATAACTTAAACCAATAATCAATTTGCTTCACGGTAGCTCTCTAAAAGAAAAACGCACAAAGGAGCGGAGGAGCGGGAAAGCGCGAAGCTATTAAAAACCTTCTCCTTTAGGGTCGTAGTTCCTCGGAACAACCCTCCTTATACCCCTCTTTTAGTTTGTTAATCAATTAAAGGTGAGCCGTACTTCACAAGTGACACAAAGGCAAGTTTTGAATCTTTGGTTTGGGAACTTATTATGATAATGCTCAAGTTGAGAGCATTATATTGATGATGATTTTTATTATTTATTAAGGACAATGTTTTTATATTTTTTTGATTTTTTCTTTATAAAAAGAAATGAAAAATATTTTTGTATTTTTATATTTTTAATAAAGAAAATAACTTCACAAGGAAGGATCTTCAAAGCACTAATTGTCAAACGTTGAAACGACAATCGTATACACTCCTCCCCGGCAGCGGCGCCAAAAATTGATTCGTTGTCAAGTATATATATATATATATATATATATATATATATATATAATATAACAAGGCAAATTTTTGAACAAATTACCTTTGACCAAAGTAATAAGTCAAAATTCACAAAGAAAATCAATATATATATATGTGATTCCGGAAGTATATGATATTCCCGGGTCGTTCTTCCGTACGAGGAATGCAATGGAGAGTCGAGAGTCGGTTTGATATTTGATGTTTGAATATGACAAGATTTTGATTGGTTTTCTAATTCTACGGGAAAAACAAGTAAAGGGCAACCTAAACCTAAAACGAAAGCAATAACGAATTTAAAAACGTTGACGGGATCCTAAAAACGCGACCTAAAACCTAAAACTTGAAATTCTAACCCTACAAATGCAAATTTAATTTTTAAATGTCCTAAATGATTAAAGAAAAATTTAAAAAAAGAATTATATTTTTTTGATTTTTATTTTATTTATTATGAATTAAAAATTGTTTTTATCTAAATTAAATATTAAAAATACTAAACTAATCTATCAAAATCATAAAAAATTACAATAAAGTAGCTTGGAACATCCTAAATCAAGAAAAATAAAAAGGTGAAACCCCCTTATCCAAATAAGCTGTTAATAAGCCGAAAAGGCTTATAGCTTAAATGGGCTAAAAGGCCTTATATAATAAATTGTGAAAACTACCACCAGATAGCCCTACTGGTGCTGGTGGTAGTGAGTGTGTGTGTTAAATACGTTGGTAAAGGGTGGTAGAGGTCCAGGGTTCGAGCCTTGGCTCACCTTGGGCTTCCCACTTTCCCAATGTTTTTATTTTTGTAAAATTTCTTATGACAAAGCTTTAAGATCTAAAAATAAGCAATTTTTTTAAAAAAGTGACTTTTTATAAAAACCTAAGATAAGCACAGAAATAAGCTCTAAAAGCTGACAAAATGCTTTTTAACACTAATCACAATATAGCTAACTGTTTGCATTTTTTAGACTTAAAAAGAAAAATAAGCTAACACATATACTAAACTACACCTATTAAGCACTTATGAACGAAATTAAGCAAAGAAAAATAAGCTAAATTGAGCTTAAAGGACAGAATCACTTAAAGGCTTTTAAACTTAAATTTCTAAACTAAAAGTGCTAAAAAGCTTAAATAAGCTCTAACCTAAACCTAATAAGCTAACATGACTTAAAACCTAACCTAATAAGTAAGATGAAACACAAGTTAAGCAATCCTAAAAAGCCAAAAGCTCTGAAAAGCAAATGAGCTTTTGGCTCAAAACTGTTAACAAAACAGCCCTTAGGGGGACTTTTAAGCTTATTTTTAAGCAACTAAATTGAACTTTATAAGAAAATAACTTGTAAAAACTTAAAGCTTATATTATAAGCTACCTAAAACAACAATCAAAAAGCATTTTGAAAATCAAAATAAGCAGGAATAAGCTAATGAAAAAGGTGTTTTTACTGAAAATTTGACTTTTTGGATTTTGAAAAATCTAACTAAAACACTACTTTTAAGCTAAAATTAAAGTGAACAAACAGGTCCTTATGGACCTTAGACCTCCAAAAAGATCAAAATTAGACCTCAAAGAGCAAGTAGCAACTTTCAAAAAGCATTTTGAAATTCAGGATAAGCCAGAATAAGCAAATAAAAAAGCAGTTTTTCAAGATTTCCAACACTTAGTAAAATTTTAACAAACTTGGTAAAAACCAAACAACACTTGCAGATCCTAAGGACTTTGTTTCTAACTTGTTTTAATACTTGAACAAACACAAAAACATCACAAAATCACAAGTTTCAAAGATATAATTAAATAAGCTGATTAAATAAGCTATGAGTTCACAGATTCAAACAACAAGTTTTATAAACTATAATTTTGAGATTAAATACTTAAAAACTTAAACAAACTGATTTTTATCAAAGCTTCAATGTATCATGTTTCAATAAATGATGCCTTGGTCATAATCTATTTTTTCGAATACATGTGTTGATGAGTCGTGAAGTTTGGCCAATTATCATTCCATTCAAATACATGTGCTGGCGAAACCTGAAGTTTGACCCAAACGCTGCCAATGAAGGTAAAGATTTGTTTGCACGTTGCGTCTAATATAACCAGGTTTGGCAGCCCATATGAACTTTGAGCCGGGTTTTAAATATACTTAAGTCTGATAATTAAGAAAAATTTCATGTTTGTATTTAGGCCATCTCATTAATGTTGAGTGGATGTGCTGATGTTGCCGTGTAGAAGATGGTGAAAATAGATATCAGGATTTTCTGTGATTCTTGCACATGGAGGTTTTATGAAACAGTGGCCTTAACGGCCTTAACTAGCATTCTTAGAAGCAAAAATTATCCTTACATGCGTCATAGAAAACTTTTATATCTATCTTCCTAATTCTCTTCGCGACAACATTAGTAGGTTCTCTTTTGTGCATACCCTAAATGTAAACTGAACAATTTCATAGGTGAACAATGATTGGTTCAAAGGAGATTGTGACACATAATTTGCTCTATAAATGGGAGAAGATCATGGATCGGCCTAGTTTTTTTATCCTTAGCTGTAGCAACAACCTAGGTATTTCATAAATGAATTGCGTGTACGAAGCTGCAATGTATCATGTTGCAGTAAATGATGACTTGGTCATAATCTGTTGTTTCTACAAATACAAATGCTAGTGAGTCTTGAAGTTTGGCCAAATATCATTCCATTCATGCTATACTATGAGTCTCCTAGTTTATTTTCGATCAAGGTATAATATATGGAATTAGGTGTGATATTTAAGGAACTTATGTATGTATTTACAAATGCGTTTGCCCATGTACTACATGTGTTTCTTTTTAAAATTTATTTTGGACAATAGTTGGTTGGCTATGATGATTTGTTCGCACGTTGCGTTTAAATCTTTATGTGGCAAGAGCTTTTAGCCATAATATATATCCCTTTTTTGCAGCCCATACGAACATCGATCCTGGCTTAAGCTTAAGTATGATAATTAAGAAATTGTTCATGTTTGTATTTAGGCTATCTGATTAATTATAAGTGGACGTATTGATGTTGGTGTGTAGAAGATAGGAGAAATGGCTATCAAGGTTTTTTTGTGATGCTTGCAAGGGAATGTTTTTTATGCGCAAGGGCCTTAGTTAGCCTTCTTAGAAACATAGATTCTCCTTGCATACGTCATGGAAAACCTTGATATCTATCTCTCCCATCCTCCCCGGGACAACATTTGTAGGCTCACTTTTGTGCATACCCTAAATGCAAACTGAACCATTTCACAGGTGAGCGACGATTGTTTTAAAGGAGATTGTGACACGGAATTTGCTTTATAAACGGGAGAAGATCCAAGATTGGCTTGGTTTTTTATCCTAAGCAGTAACAACAATCAAGGTATTCTTAAATTTTGCTTTTTACAATTCTCACATGGTTATGTTTTACAGATAAGTGGTAAATAATAATTGTTTTAACTAAGTATTATTTTTTTCTCCGACAAAAAATGCTTTCTCTCCACCAATTAGCTCATGGAGATCGATGACATAAATGATGGTAGTAAAATAGGAGACGTGTTATAGTATTGAAAAGAAAAGGGTGATATCTATTGGTGATAGTTAGAAGACTTAGTTTTATAAGTTTTGGAATAGAACTGTTTAATTGTTTCAACTGATTGGTTAATGTGCTATGTGTTGGTTCTTTTTCGATTTATATGCTATTTGAGATTTATAGCTCTAGAATATGGGCTGCAACATATGTCAATGCCACATTTACGTGGTAGGGCATGATTTTAAAATGTATATAGTAGTGAATGAGACATTAACTTATGCAATAACTAACTAAATGGACACCCTATCAAAAAAATACATCTCACAAAAAGGAAGTAAATTAGTAGAACGAATCTTATCATCAAAACGTAACAGACAACTCCTAAACTCATGACTGAGAACCACATTATTTCCCATAGGCGTGGAAATAGATAAAGCAAAATCTAGTGGTGTAGAGGGGACTTTAATATGTTTAGAAAATGAAAGAGAAAGCACAATATGTGTCACACAGGTATCAAATAAAACAAACGCATCATAATCGTACATAGAAAGAGTTCCCAAAACAGTACCTGAGGCTTTGCTGCCTGATCCTGTAGTCAATGCAATATACGCGACCTATTGTAGAGGATGTTTTTTGTTCCATTTCCATCGTTGTCGTTATGCGTTGCTTTACAATCTTGTGCCAAATTCCAAACCTGTCAACATGTAAAGCAAGCATTATTGGTAGCCTTAGGCACGCCTTTCCCGGATGGGGTTCACCACAAAGGTTTAATGGGGGAGGATGAGGCATAATATCCCGAACTCCCCTCTTGGCTTGATGACCATAAGAACGACCGTATGTTGACCGGTTCATTGCTGATCGTGATCTCGCATGACTCTTGCTTATATTGTCAGGTCGGTAACGTTGTCGTTGTTGCCAGGTCTGTCACTGTTTCCGATATTTGTCATGTCCCTTCTCATCTTAAGCTTTCTGATCAGTACCTGTGCTGCGATCTGATGGTTGTATGCGATGGTGTTATCTGTTCCTTTTGTTGTTCCCTTTTTGTCCTGACAATATCGCACAAGACTTCAATGTTTCATGAATCGTAGCAACTTGTGCTACATCAGTAAACGCGGTGTCATGATTTATCTCGTATAAAGTCACTCATCACCTCTTTGAGTTTTTAGCCTGCTTTCCTGGGTGCCCACCTTAGCCCAAGAAACCTGCCAAATCTAAGGAATTCTTCAGTGAACTCAGTATAGTCTCCCCCAATAACTGATGAATCGATTTGTACTCTCGTTCACACTTTTCTTTCTCCGAGTATGGAAAATATTGCAAGAAGAAGATATCGCGAAAATCGTTCCATGCTAATGTCGCCATAAATACATCTCCGCCCTTAGCTTTCTTATAGGCCCCCCACCAACTATGGGCATCTCCCTTCAGTTTGTATGTTTCAAAACTCGACTTAATTTGATCTATCACAACCAAAAACTCAAACGATTTCTCGATATGTGCAATCCAGTTCTCTGCCTCAACCGGTGTGGATGCTGAGCTGAAAGATTAAGGTTTTTGCTTCATGAACCTCTCCAACCACACATGGATATCCGTGCATTGTGCATCACCATTATTACCTCTACATCTACCATTTCGCCGATTACCATTATTCCCATTATTCTCGTTTTGACGAATCTCGTCTGTAATCCGAGTCGTAAGAGTATGTAACAATGCTGTAACTGCCTGCTCTACCGCAGCAGCACAAGCAGGGTTCGCTCTGTTGTTCCTACGATTACGACGAGGAGGCATCTAAATGATTAAGAAAAGAATCAACACAAACAAATTAGAGGTTACAATTGGAATTTGGAAGAGAGCGATTAATTCAAAAATGGAACCTAAATGTCTACCCATTCCTCACGGGTCATAACCTAAGTTCTACAAGACGAACCTGGCTCTAATAACATTATTGTAACACCCCACCCGAGAACGGGTCAAATGTTACACTTATGGCATCAATAAACGCAAGCGGAAGACTTTATTAATGAAATGGTTCAACAAAATTCACCAAGAATACCAAGGAGATAATAGTTCTAGAACATAATGACCTCCAAACATAAAAAAATCCAAATGCATAGTCTAAATGAAAGACAAATTCCAAAATCCAAAGTCTAGGGAATTATAAATAAAACGGGGAAAGCTATCAAGTCGGTCCACTAAGAGCTCCTAAGCACTCTTCACTCATAACCCAGCTTCTTTCTCATTACCTGCCGCGAAGAAAAGAAAAGTGGCTGAGCTAAAAGCTAAGTGAACGAATATAAACAAAACAGATAGATGAATATGCGTAAATAAACCAAATGGAACCGCGATAACCTGTATCAAAAATGTTATATTTCATAAGAGTTAAACGAAATTGATAGCCAAACGGATCATATAGAAATTGCCTCACGCAGCTCGAAAACCTCTACCGTAACCAAACTATTTCATATCAACTCGTACAATGGGAGTGCAGAACTCCAGATGTACCTTCAATATGGAATATGAGGTGTTGGCACCGCACACTATCCATTCATCAAAACTGGAACTTAACAAACTTCCTAGGATGGGCAAGTGCATAATGTAGAGACACAAATAAAAGGGAGGTCGTGGACTGATACACGCCTCATATTAGTGTCACGCTTTATGGTGCCTAATTGACGCGGGCCAGGTACCTCCATGGTAGTTAGCTGTGGCATCGGGACAGAACAATGAGGTTTCAATAGCATATCGAAAACATATATATGTCAACAAAAGTCATGTCGAACAAAACGAATAAGTTCATATAATGGCAACGTCAAATGAAGAATGTGTCAAACGAGTTCAATGAAATTATCAAATAGGGTACCGAACGAATATCGAATTAAATAATAGGCAACGGATATAATTATTGCAAAGGCGCAAATCGATACGGATGAAATGTCATGAGAATCCTTAAAAGAAAGGATAGAATATTTGTACCTTAACAAATCAACGCTTACGTGACAAATCAAGTCGACTTACTCCCACTTCAGATTATCCACAAAATTAGTGACGATTTAATATTTACATATACATAACTGGTTATATTTTATTTTATTTAATCTCTATAGTGTTACTACTCATTCGTTGAATCAGTAGCGTTTTAGTAGGAACTATAATAAGAAAACATTGTGTGATATTTAGCTTATGACTGATTCGAAAACCATTTAGTATAGTTTGTACATCCAAAATCCACGTGTTCAATTTGTTTTACTCTAAACATAAATTTATTATGCTGCGTATTAATGTGTTAACACAACCATGCATGCAAAGATTCATCCTTCTTCTCAAAACATTTGAACGCACCCCTGTTCCTTTTTTTCTTTCTATTATCTGCCCGGTTTCGATTACGTTATAGTCATTTGCAACATGACTAGTCTGCCATCTTTTCAAAATCAAGCTCATTCATAGGCCTAAGGATTTCGACTAACAGTAACATGATTTATTTAACGCGAGACCCGAAAAGTTTTGTTCGTATATTAGACCATATATGGTGATTATAGTTTTAAGATTTTACTATAACTTATAATGTGTGGTATAACAAGCAGATTTCTTAGCATATGATTTACGGTAAAAATTTACTCCTGGCATACGATAGATCGACTAAACCGAACCGAACACAAGATTTAGCAAGACGCGGAGACACAACGAACCGAAATTGAGACGTAATCCGAACAGATAAACGTTAATCGGAGTCTTTAATCACGAACTAAACACCTCACCAGGGAAACCGAAATCAATTGAACACAAAACCACAGCCCAAACAAAACTCGTACCCGCACTCTGCCTTCCGTAAACGCTCACACTTCTAGTTTTTATTTAGGAACGACTGTAATTTTTATTAGGAGTCAGGTAAACAATTGTTAGCCTTAAAATATTGAGTCGAACATGAGTGCGGCATATGTATGTTTAAGTCTCGGTCAATCATTTAGTTAACCGTTGTATTGGAAAGTTATCAGGAATCTGGCTCGATAATTAAACCTAATATTGTATATGTTTGGGTTTAATCTAAGCAAGACCCGGCCGGATCTAGTTATATATCACGCACGTCACTTAAGTGTCGGGTTATATATGATCCCTTTTTCTCACTTTGGAAAGGTACAGGTTGATTTTCATTTTATAATTTTTCACTTTCTAATTTCTCTCTCAACTCTCTCTCTCTAAACTCTCTCTCTAGAAATCATCCCATCTTTATTTTCTAGTTTGATTCGTGTTGTGTTATATGTAGTGAAGTGTTTACGGGATCCTACACATATGGCGCCAGAGCTAGGGGGATCTGTGTTGTTTAACGACTGATTATGTGTGTATATAGCTCAAAAAATTTGGCTTATTTTAAGAAAAAAGGGCACAGCTCCAAAACAATTTTGGCTTATTTTGATGTTAATCTTGTCTTTCCTTCTCTAATGTTAAACAAGTTAGATGTTACCATTCAAAGAGATTCATAAGCAAACTAGATCGCATTTTAAGATAAAAATGGTTGACTTTTTATGTGTTCTAAGTGGAGGTTTGGCTCGAATTTGATGATTCACATGGAATAGCTTGTTATTTCGTGTTATATACACATCTAATCACTTAGTATTGAGCCCCTATAGCTTATTTGAGAAGTGAAATAGCTTATTTGGCTAATTTTGCTTGTTTCGTTCTTGATGTTCTTAGTGGAGGTTTGAATAAAAAATCATTTTCTTGGTGGCGGTTTGACAAAAAGAGGGGACAAGATCCGTGTTTTAAGGAAAAAGTAGTCGGCGGTTTGACTAGGTCAAAGGCGGTTTGATTATAATAATTAATTTTATTAGCCGGCGGTTTGCCAAAGGTCACGACGGTTTGCTTACATATGAAGGTGGGTTGCCTGGTGGCGGGTTGCCTGAAGGTGGGTTGCCTGAAGGTGGGTTGCCTGAAGGTGGGTTGCCTGGAGGCGTGTTGCCTGGAGGCGGGTTGCTTGGAGGCAGGTTGCCTGGAGGCGGGTTGCCAAAACAGGTGGCGGTTTGACCATAAAACAGGTGGCGGTTTGACCAAAAAGAAGAGGCGGTTTGCCTAATTTTTAGTAGCGGTTTGGCTTACTATTGGAGGCGGTTTGCTTAACTTTTCACATTAACAAATCTCGTTTCCATGGACTTTTAACGCGTACAACGAGTTAAACCTTAACAAACCATTAACCTAAACCATCCACAAGGACTTATAAAACACCACAATCAACCATAACAACAAACCACACATACAACTTCTCATATCTTTTATCTTTTCTCTCTAATACATGGCTACACATCTTTTCCATTTTACCATACCTCCGGATCTTGTGTTTTGAGGGTGAATTTATGTTAACAATTGGTATCAGAGCCCCGTTCCTCAATGTTCAAATGACGTCTGTTCTCATCAGTTCAGGCCTCGTTCTTCATCATAATGATGTTTGTACAAAAGTTCAGCCTGCACACACGACCAAGAGATGTATGATGAAAATGTCACTTCAGCCTCGTCCTCAAGGACATATGGCGTCAGATTCTATGCAAACTTGGCCGTGCCCCCAGACAACATGTTGTTCATAAGCAGAAAGAAGATTCGTCACTTTCAGGGTGAATTTTCTTTCAGTCTTGTTATTTGAAGAATATTTACACTCAAACGTCGGTCAGCTGAGGAAAACAACAATGAACAAGCACGGAATGCATCGTTTCAAGAAGATGAATTTATCAATCCTTTTTGTACTCGGGTACAAGAAACTGGTGAGTCTTCCTCATTCAACAGTGATAATACCGATGTGCATTCATTGCAACCAAAAAGTCATGATTATCGTGGACCAAAGATCATCCATTAGAACAAGTTCATGGAAATCCAACCATGCCAGTTCAAACAAGATGACAGCTTGCCACAGATCTTGAAATGTGTATGTTTACGCTCACGGTGA
Organism: Tanacetum coccineum; assembly: GCA_026074375.1. Lineage (NCBI taxonomy): Eukaryota > Viridiplantae > Streptophyta > Magnoliopsida > Asterales > Asteraceae > Tanacetum > Tanacetum coccineum. The sequence goes on along the minus strand of BQNB010001563.1, from coordinate 53,529 downwards.
GTATAGTCAAACCGAAGAACATTAAGGACGCAATGGCTGATTCTGCATGGATTAAAGCAATGCAAGAAGAACTTCATCAGTTCGACAGACTAAAAGTCTGGGAACTAGTCGACAAACCATTTGGCAAGATGATTATAATGCTAAAGTGGTTATGGAAGAACAAAAAGGATGAAGATCAGACTGTAATTCGCAACAAAGCACGACTTGTAGCTAAAGGTTATGCTCAGGAAGAGGGTATTGATTTCGAAGAATCATTTGCACCAATTGCTCGCTTGGAGGTTGTTCGGATTTTCGTTGCCCACGCAGCACACAAGTCTTTTCCAATCTATCAGATAGACGTGAAAACGGCATTTCTTAATGGTCCACTGAAGGAGGAGGTTTATGTTGCTCGCGGAGGTTGTTCGTTGTTCCGATATCCAGAAAAAGTATACCTTCTCAGGAAAGCTTTGTATGGATTAAAGCAAGCTCCAAGAGCCTGGTATGATGAACTATCAAACTTCTTGATGTCTAAAGGCTTTACTAAAGGCACAATTGACCCAACTTTATTCAAGATAAAATACGGGGAGGATATTCTACTTGTGCAGATTTACATTGATGACATAATTTTTGGATCTACAAACCTTAAATATTCAAAAAGATTTGAAAAGTTAATGCACAGTAGATTTGAAATGTCCTTAATGGGGGAGATGGAGTTCTTTTTAGGACTACAGATCCACCAGTCCTCAAAAGGTATTTTTATCATTCAGGCCAAGTACGCTTTAGAAATTCTGAAACGAATAATATGGGAATAATTTCCTCGATAGTACCCATTGGCTATCAAAACCAAAACTAGATTGTTAGATTTGATTGGAGAACCGTAGAACATCTGATTACTCTAGTAAATCGGGTCACTCTTGTACTTGGAAATCTAGTAGAAGACTTAGTGCAGCAGTATACTATTGTGCACGTTATCAAGCACGGACCAACAAAAAAGCACCTCCAGGAGGTTAAAAGAATCTTAAAATACCTAAGTGGTACCATTAAACATGTGACTTCTGGTTTCCAAAGGATTCTGGCTTTGAACTAACCAGCATTTTCAGACGGCTGATCATGCGAACTGATTGTTACTCTCAAAAAGCACATCTGGATGGAAACAATTCTTGTGTAAGCTAGTAAGTTTGGGATGTCAACGAAACAAAACTTGCACTGCAATTGTGTCTTCAGCAGAGGCAGGAGTTCGTGGCGTTATCTGCAATGTTTATGCTCAAAGTATGGGTTGAGGATACAGCTTAAGAGAGTATGGCTTCAACTACAGACAAAATACGTGTATTGCGACTCTCAACAGCCATAGCATCTCATTGCAACCCGTGGCAAACATTCGCGAACAAAGCATCCATTACTCGAGTATCGTTTCATAATGGAAACAGTTAAAATGGTATAATTTAATTAGTATTTTGTCAGAACTGAATAACCACTTAGCTGACATGTTTACTGAAAGCCTTCTTGGAGGCTCGTTTAAGTATCTTGTCGAATGATTGGTATGAGATGTTTGACCCAGCGGAAATGGAGGTTCTGGCAATGAGATGCTTGATGTCATCATCAAACTCACCATGTAAATTTTTTGAGAAAACGCAATACAAAAACTATAAAACTTTAAAACCGAATAAATACAAATCAGAAATTTCAAAAAGAATCTTCTGAATGTCTCTTGGTATACATAACATTTACGTGCTTCGAAAAAGCTCGATAACATTGACACGGGTGTGAGTAGGAAAGTCGGCGAGAGTTTTAATTAGTTCAAACATGTCATTTCTAATTTTCTAAATGGCTTATGTGCAAATATCAGTAATAACCCGGACTTTAAATAAAGGAAGGTTTATACAAGACATTCAATGTTTTAAGCTCAAGAAAAAGGATAGTGTACGTATCAGTGTGCTTACCCTTATCGTTAGAAGAGAAGTCCTCTAACATTTGGTTTTCAAAAATTGAAACATGATACCTTTTTCAGAATTTCCGATGACAATTCATAATCTTTTAAAATTGTGTGTTCAACACTCCAACCCTCACAATGTTTTCAAAAGACAACAATTTTTCAATTGGTCCTGTTTTTGAGGGGGGGGTTTTGAAAAACAAAGTTTTAATGTTCTTGGATACATCAACAACGATAACTCTTATGTATTCAAAACATTATCAAAATGTTTCAAACCATTCATGCTGATCGTATTTTCTCCCCACATAATTTTCAAGACATATTTTAATCACAAGGTATTTTAAAAACTAAGTGTTTATTATTTAAAATAAGGGGAGAAAATGTAATTAAAATATGATCTAATCAACTCAATGTGCTGAACAGTAAGAAAAGGTTTTATGGTTTGATCTTATACCCAACAACATCTTAATTTCATAGCGATTCTGAAGTCATAAGGTGGTTAGGTTAGGAATCAATCCTATGATCCAACCAGAACCGGAGGATCTACCCAAGGATAATCCAAAGTTAAAAATAGCAGTCCTTAGGTATGATTGGAGATGAATGTATATGGGAATAATGCCGACTAAGATTGAGCTAACACTGGAACAATCACAACAAGGTGTTAGTAATGACGTCTTGGTAAGCAGTGAAGGCGTTGAAGAATTAAAAGGAAATGTATGGATAAAGGGTGTAAACAAAGAAGCCCTCCACACAACTTAAGGCAGAAACCGGGTCAATACATATGCTGTCAGAATCACAAGTTGATTGCTGACATTGAAAATGACATCATGGACCCAGTGATGCAATGCACAACCCTTCCCAGCCATTCGGGTTTCTCTCAACAGAAACTTGTCTCATTTGTCACGGAGATACACACGTTATCTATTGACATCTCTCTCCGAGATTGTTGATATTGAATAGGTGGCAGTCTGCTCCAGCCTCTGAGTACTAAAACCAAAATGCACTAATCGAGTCTAGAGCCCAGAGATCAATCTAAATCTCGTTAGGACACATTCCATTTCAAACACTTGTTGAACATCATCAAGTTCACAAGCTGTTAACAAGAGTCCTACGCAATATCCTTGTGATATTTGCCAGAACATCCGAGTGATACTATAAGTATTCACAATGAAGATGGAAATCCTGCTTGAGTCAGCATCAAACAAGCTCTTGGTAGGTGACTTGCGAGATTCTATATGAATCAAACTTGTGACAACTGGATATCGATTTGGTCCAGTAAATGAATTGACGGTTGATGAATTTTGATAAAAGCTTAAAACTCCCGATGTGTTACAAAAATGCTTTTACAAGTAATATGTCGATTGATTTTCAAATCAATTTTCTGGATTATCACTAACGTAAACCTGCAGGTTAAAACGGTGGTGACAGTATCCCAATCAACCAAAGTCGATTCATTACCACATGTTCATGCTCATTCTACAAAGACAATCTATCATGAAAGCTCAAGATTTAAAGATAAAGACTTAAATAATTGGCGTTACTATATATGAATAGTGCATAAGTGTTCTTTTAGCTGTTAAGCTTATTTGATATAATTAGTTCTTTTTTCTTTTTTGCTTTTTTAGGGGATGACTCAATCATAGAAAAGACGACGTGTGATGAAGATGATCAACGAAGGCACTTGTAATTTTAGAAGTTGTGCATATATGTTATCGAAAGGCGTGCATATATGTTCTTGCAAGGGTACTCATATGTTCTAATGAATTTGAGAGAGAAAGTGAAACGTGCACATATGTTTTTCGAAGAGTGCACACATGTTTTTGAACAACATGGATATAGTTGGATTTATATTTCTAATGTATTTCATTTGATATCAAATTTTGTTTATGTATTTATGTTTTTGGTTTGTTATTTGTATTTGAAATGTATTTCATTTGATATCAATTTTTATCTATATTTTTTGTTATAAATTTTGAAGATTAAAGAATATGCACAAGAAACATATGTGTAATTACCATATTAAGTTAAAAATGTACACTAGAAACATAGAATTTACAATATTAAAAAAAACATATATGCACTCATTTTTTTCTTTTGAAAACAGTATATACTAAAAAAATATATAAAATAAAATAAAAAAATTAATTCTGAAAATTAAAAGGTTTTTAAAAAAATGTTTTTAATTAAAAAATTCAAAAAAAAGTCAAAAAGTGTTTTGACTATTATACCCTTTTGAATTAAATAAAAAAAAGTAATGATACTAAATTCTAATTGGTTTAAAGTGGTTTTGTAGGTTCTGTACAAAAAAATGGTTATATATATATATATATATATACACATCGGGAATGTGGTAACTGATTTGTAGTAGAAGACGCGTAGAGCAACATATCTTTGATATCTTTCATATTTTTAACTGAGTTTAACTTTTCTTATTTAGATTGAATGAGACATCTCAAATTTTTAGAGATGAAAAATAACCATTTAAAAAATGATATCAAATCTATGTTTTTAAAAGAAAATGAAATATGTATTCATTCTTATTTTACTACTAATTTATTTTCATCTATTGTTATTACTATATAATTTTATTATTTTTATTTTCTTTATTTTTTGTACTTGTGGATTTATTGATATAATTTTTAAAATGTTAATTGAGATTTTAAGGTGTTATAATTCTTCCCCTCAAAAAAAATTTCGTCCGCGAAATTAAAGTCGAATATTAAACTGAAACGTACTAAATTACGAAAAGAAATGAGGATAAATAGTCCGCATCATTTCTTCGGTTTCTTAAGTAGCCTCACGCTTGGGGTGATTTTTTTTTCAAAGATTTTTGACGAACGGAAAAGTTCTCTCATAACTCGCTCTTGACGATCTAAAATATGCTCTGGCTCCTCGGAAAAAGATAAATCTTTACAAATTTGATCTAACGGATATGAAACGACGTGCAGCGGATGATGGTTGTAACCTCTCAAAAGAGATACATGAAACACATTATGAACATGATCATGGTGGTAGCGCCAAACGATACAAAACTTCGCCAACTCTATCTAAGATTTTGAACGGACTAATGAATCGCGGACTAAATTTCCCTTTTATACCAAAACGTCAAATGCCCCTTGATTCGTTGTCAAGTATATATATATATATATATATATATATATATATATATATATATATATATATATATATGTGATTCCGGAAGTATATGATATTCCCGGGTCGTTCTTCCGTACGAGGAATGCAATGGAGAGTCGAGAGTCGGTTTGATATTTGATGTTTGAATATGACAAGATTTTGATTGGTTTTCTAATTCTACGAGAAAAACAAGTAAAGGGCAACCTAAACCTAAAACGAAAGCAATAACGAATTTAAAAACGTTGACGGGATCCTAAAAATGCGACCTAAAACCTAAAACTTGAAATTCTAACACTACAAATGCAAATTTAAATTTTAAATGTCCTAAATGATAAAAGAAATTTTTTAAAAAAAGAATTATATTTTTTTGATTTTTATTTTATTTATTATGAATTAAAAACTGTTTTTATCTAAATTAAATATTAAAAATACTAAACTTTTTATAAAAATTCTGAAAAAATTATAAAAAGTAGCTTGGAGAGTGCTAAATCTAAGAAAAATAAAAAGGGTGAAACAGCTTATCCAAATAAGCTGTTAATAAGCCGAAAAGGCTTATAGCTTAAATGGGCTAAAAGGCCTTATATAATAAATTGTGAAAACTACCACCAAATAGCCCTACTGGTGCTGGTGGTAGTGAGTGTGTGTGTTAAATACATTGGTAGAGGGTGGTAGAGGTCCAGGGTTTGAGCCTTGGCTCACATTGGGCTTCCCACTTTCACAATGTTTTTATTTTTGCAAAATTTCTTATGAAAAAGCTTTAAGATCTAAAAATAAGCAATTTTAAAAAAGTAACTTTTTATAAAAACCAAAGATAAGCACATAAATAAGCTCTAAAAGCTGACAAAATGCTTTTTAACACTAAGTCACAATATAGCTAGCTGTTTGCATTTTTTAGACTTGAAAAGAAAAATAAGCTAACACAGATACTAAACTACACATATTAAGCACTTATGAACAAAATTAAGCAAAGAAAAATAAGCTATACTGAGCTTAAAGGACCTAATCACTTAAAGGCTTTTAAACTTAAATTTCTAAACTAAAAGTGCTAAAAACTTAAATAAGCTCTAACCTAAACCTAATAAGCTAACAGGACTTAAAACATAACCTAATAAGCAAGATGAAACACAAGTTAAGCAATCCTAAAAAGCCAAAAGCTCTGAAAAGCAAATGAGCTTTTGGCTCAAAACTGTTAACAAAACAACCCGTAGGGGGACTTTTAAGCTTATTTTTAAGCAACTAAATGGAACCTTATATGAAAATAACTTGCAAAAACTTAAAGCTTATATTATAAGCTACCTAAAACAACAATCAAAAAGCATTTTGAAAATCAAAATAAGCAGGAATAAGATAATGAAAAAGGTGTTTTTACTGAAAAATTAACTTTATGGATTTTGAAAAATCTAACTAAAACACTACTTTTAAGCTAAAATTAAGGTGAACAAACAGATCCTTATAGACCTTAGACCTCCAAAAAGATCAAAATTAGACCTCAAAGAGCAAGTAGCAACTTTCAAAAAGCATTTTGAAATTCAGGATAAGCCAGAATAAGTAATTAAAAAAGCAGTTTTTCAAGATTTTCAACACTTAGTAAAATTTTGACAGACTTGGTAAAAACCAAACAACACTTGTAGATCCTAAGGACTTTGTTTCTAACTTGTTTCAATACTTGAACAAACACAAAAACATCACAAAATCACAAGTTTTAAAGATCTAATCAAATAAGCTGATTAAATAAGCTATGAGTTCACAGATTCAAACAACAAGTTTTATAAACTATGATTATGAGATTAAACACTTAAAAACTTAAACAAACTGATTTTTATCACTACTTTTATTTAATCAAAGTTGACTCAAGAGCACAAATTTTTTTATTATTTTGACCCACTTTGACCCATTAACTCACTTAATCCAAACACCCTTTTTAAAAACTGATTTCAGCGTTTTAAACTAATTTAAGCCAAAACTTTGCACTACTAGATATCTAATAAGTCTAACAAACTATAATAAGCAAATTTTAACCACAGATAAGCACTCAAATAAGCTAGAACAGATTATGCTACTTAATAAGCTAATTAGACAGATTTTTATGAAAACTTGCACAAATGATTTTTAAACTACAACCTAAGTATTTTAAGCACTAAACATGTATAATAAGCTATAATAAGCAGATATAAGCAAGCAATAAGCAACAATAAGTAGACAATAAGCAAATGCAATTAATAAGCTAAAACTTGAAATTTTGAAACTTACAACTCCCTTTGCTTAAACAAGGGCACAATAAGCTCTATGAACTGATCTACACACTCTAGCTTGTTAGAAACAAGCTGGTGAAACCTATAAGCCCTTCCATTTCTGGCTTATCATCCATAAAGCTTTTTGAGTGGATTTTTGTGAAGTGGTGATTTAAACCTTACAAGCTATGGGAAAGCTTATAAAGTTTAAACTAGCAGCTTATAATAAGTGTAAAAAGCTTAATTTGAGATTATCAAACACTTTCAAACACAATTTAACAAGAATTTTATAAAAACAGATTTTTAACTAAAACTTGAAATTTCATTAATTCTTAAAAGAGGTTACAAGACTTTGAAAATAAGCTAAACTACTACTACAATAAGCTATAAACTACTACTAGATGCCTTATCAATGGCTACAAGGGTCCTATTTATAGATAAATGAGAGGGGTCTTGGCGTCTTCATCTTGTGCTACTTCTGTGAGTGTTTCAAAGGTTGTGTTTCTTATGTGAGGTAAGTCAAAAACTCATCATAGCCATCAAAAATTCTTGCTCATCAAGCCTAGTAAACTCAGCCTTTCAATTTCTTGTCTTTTCTGTAGACGAAGGAGAGTTTAGAGGATTGCCAACATGGATATTGTTGTTTATGTTGTGGGGTTAAGGGGGTGTGATGTTTGTTTGTGGTGCAGGGGAAGGTGGGGACAGAGATGATGAATAGTAGGGGAATTGGGTTTGGCTGGAAAATGGTTTGGTTATTTGACTGGGTATATATTTGTGAAATGGCAACTTTAGTCCCTGAGTTTGTATGGTGTGTTTGCACCGTTAATCCTTTTGGACTGACATTGTTAGTCCTTAAGGACTAACGACATAAAGGTTAAGGGTGTTGTGGGCTTAACGACAGTTAAATGTGTTTGGGCCTTTTTATTGGCAGTTTGGGCCTAATATGATTTTGGGCTGGCTTGTTTACAAAAAAGGTTTTGGGTTATTTTTAGTCTTCATAATGTTTAAATGGGCTGACCCGGCCCATTAGATGGGTACGGGTTGGCCCATTTAACATTTCTTCGATATCGGCTTCGTCTTTGACTTTTGACTTTGACTTGGTTGACTTTTTGGTTGACTTTTTGACTTTGACTTTGACTTTTCACGCTCTTTTCATTCCCGTGCTCGGTTTTGTCCGTTTTGACTTGATTTTTGTCCTTTAGTGAATATCCGTTACCTGCACAATCATAAATCACAAAACACACAAATACAATGTATTTTTGGCATATTTTGGTCATTTTAGGCACGTTTTTATAGGTAAATGGTATGTGTAATTAAGCACATACCAAAATCCCCCATACTAAGATATTGTCGTGTCCTCACGCAATGCCATAAGTAAACACTTTAGAAAACCAAGAATCTCAATCCCCCTTGACTAATTACCTCGAAAAGTAGCTAAGTGTTCATCAAGGGGAATTAAAGAGTCATTAGCTTTGAAAAGCCCCGTTTTGACCATTTTTCAATATTTACACTTATTCCTACACATATTTTTGTATTTTTCCTTTTTCTCATTTTTTTGTACTTTTCTAACATGTTTGACTTTCGTTATTAACCGTTAGGGTCATAGAACAAGACGCATTTTAATCCTAAAATGCCCAAAAAGATAAATTCATCGTCCTCGACTTTTCACTTGTCCCAAACCAAGCTCAAAAACGAAATCACCGTTAAATATAAGTTAAGATGCTAACACTACTCATATTTGTAACTTGTGAACTTTTCACTCCCGACAATTATTATATCTTAGGTGAATGTGCCATTTTGAATTTCAACCATGGATCAACGTTTTGCAAAATTCTATGCTTCACGTTCCACCCGAGAATAATGAGTTTGAAGGCGAGATCATCCCATGTAGCGACTTATTCGCTCGGCACACCCAACTCGCGGCTAAGTGACCAGGCTTTTTGAACACCACCCACAGGGGGGGAGGGGGGAACTAGTATCGAGACTCACGGACCTTCGGTTTCAAAAACTCTTAGGTTTCCCGTTTATACATAGCTTATTAGAAAAACCACAACTTAAAATGAAATAGTCTTAGTTCGAAAGCATATTTAAATTTAAGAAAAAGAGATTTTCCCTATATTTATTAAATCACATTTATTGCACTTAACATTAATATAACCATGATGCGATTGAAATCCTCGACCTTTTTGAAGGCTGCAACATCGGTTGTGAGCCGGCAAGATGCAGCAAACTTTTATCAGTCTCGGATTATTATTCTTACTATGGGCCTTCTTTTGAAGACTGCCACATCGGTTGTGAGCCGGCAAGAGGCAGTAAACTTTTATCAGCCCACAGTTTATATTACTACCTTATTCATCATTTTTTATATAGAACTTTATTTCACGATATATAGAGAAAATTTCTTTTTAGAAAATTTAAGTATAAATTTGAACTAAGACAAAACTGTTTTTGACTACATTTCAAAAATTATTGATTTGAGTTTAATTTCAAAAATAGCACGTATCATTAGTCAGGTTTAAGAGCTAAAGGGAGAAAAAGCCACAAAATACACTATAGCTTGTAAGATTTCCAAATAATCCTTGTTTAACATCCAACTCATACTTAACTCTATCATTTTTCTTACTTCGCAAATTTAAAATCTTTAATAAAAAGATCCGCGAATGCTTAGTCTAAAAGTTAAGGAACAAGCTAGAGCTTAACACGCTCGATCGAGTCAAAATTTATTCGGATTGGTTTGTGGGGAACTTATTTTCTACCACCGCAAGAAAAGTCAAAATTATGACAAAACACTTATTTTGTTTTTGAAATTTTTTAATTTTTTTAATTTTTTTGGTATTTTGGTGGTAAATATGGGATTACGTGAAAACACAGCTGTAAGAAAAATCAAATCGATAGAGCCCCCCCCCCCCCTCTAGAAACTAAACCATTGTCTCAATAGTTTAAGAAGGGTCTCTACGTAAATCTAAAGCCGTTTATTAAGTATGCTCAAAGATAAACGTTAGTCGATAAGATTAGGATATTGGATTCCCATAATGAAGCTGAGGATTTGAAGCTCGAGTGAACGAAGGACAAAACCACGAGCACGAGAGGCTTCAAAATCCGGGCAATCCTGGACAATAACACAAAACATAAAACACGAGAAAGGTAGAGGCGAGTCTTCGCATAACACACTTATTCATTACTACTATTATATTAGGATAAGCATGAGTTGCCACCCACGAAGCGCTTGTTTTAGGTCACTAAGCTTGACCCGTCCCCGAATTTAGTTATCCTTGGGGAAGGTTTGGAGATTCGGGACAACCATCGGTGGTATGTCCCCTCCAAAGTAGTGACCGTTCACCTTGAAATTTGGCCCGTCGGTTTGAGATAACTCGACGGTGCCATAAGGGAAAACTTGGGCAACGGTGAACGGTCCGGTCCAACGGGTTTTAAGTTTACTCGAGAAAATCTTCAATCGAGAATTAAAAAGAAGGACTCGGTCACCAACGTTGAAAACGCGATTCTTGATTTTGGAGTCGTGTGTCTTCTTTGTCTTCTCTTTGTAAATTTCAAAGAATCTCGGTAGCTTGAATCACGAAGGTTCATTATAAATTCATTGAGTTGAACTTTTCGGTGATCACCCGCGTACTTAAGGTCAAAGTTTGCATGCTTCAAGGCCTAATAGGCTTTGTGCTCGAGCTCGATCGGTAGATGACATGCCTTTCCGTACACGAGCTTGTAAGGAGTACACCCGATGGGTGTTTTGAAAGCTGTACGGAAGGCCCATAGCGCGTCATCTAATTTATCCGACCAAGAGGCATGGTTCTCGCCTACGGTCCTTTCCAAGATTCTTTTCAAACTACGGTTGGAGACTTCTACTTGCCCACTAGTTTATGGGTGATACGCGGTAGCAAGACGGTGAGTGACACCGTACTTAAGCATGACATTTGCGAATTGGTCATTGCAAAAGTGTGTACCGCGATCACTAACGATAGCGCGGGGAGTTCCAAACCGAGCAAAGAGAGATTTTAAAATTTTAACAACAACTCGGGCGTCTTTGGTGGGGAGCGCTTTCGCTTCGACCCATTTAGACAAGTAATCGACCGCCACGAGTATATACTTGTTCCCTCGTGAAGACGGGAACAGCCCCATAAAATCGATACCCCAAACATCAAAAATCTCGCAAACTTGGATGGCATTTTGGGGCATTTCATCTTTCTGCGAGATTTTCCCGTGACGTTGACAAGAGTCACAAGATTTGACCAAGTCATGGGAATCACGATAAATTGTGGGCCAATAGAAACCAGAGTCAAACACCTTTTTGGCGGTGTAGTTCGGGCCATGATGTCCCCCGGTAGGTCCATTGTGGCAAGCCTTAAGAATATCAATGGCTTCTTGGCCATGAACACACCGCCGGATGACTTGATCCGCACAGATTTTAAACAAGAAGGGGTCGTCCCAAAAGTAATGCTTCACGTCTTTGAAGAATTTGTTCTTTTGTTGGGACGACATCCCTTTAACAACAAAGTTTCCCGCAGGTAATTAATAGAATGTGTTAGTTAGGGGGGGTATGGTTAGTTGTTTTGTGCAAAATCAGCAAACCATGGGGTAATAGAATCACCATGAAAAGATACCATACTAAGTGTTTTGAGAGGAAACGTTACATTTATTTCCTTTTTATTGAGCACACTTTGGTGAGGATTCTCTAATCGGGACAAATGGTCGGCCACGAGGTTCTCGGCTCCTTTTTTTTATCACGGATGATGATATCAAATTCTTAAAGGAGGAGAACCCACCGGGGCAACCTCGGCTTAGCATCTTGCTTATTAAAAAGGTATTTTAATGCCAAGTGATCCGTATACACTATGCTTTTTGACAAGACTAAGTAAGGCCGGAATTTCTCAAAGCATACACCACGACAGTAAATTTTTTTTGTGTCGTAGTGTAATGTGCTTGGATCATGCCGTCATGGTCTTACTTCATAGTGTAAAGGTCTGTGAAATGTTTTTGTTTATAACGTTGCCTTCAAGACCGCAACCTATAGCAAATCACTCGCGCAACACATCAGCTCAAAATGTAGGTCCAAAAGGGAGCAACTAAGATTTGGTGCTAATCGTTAATTTTTTACTTAATTGTTTGAAAAGCCTTTCAAAACACTCTTTGGAGAAGAAGAACGAGTATCTAATTCAATAAGACGGGTTATCGTCCGAGGCGTATTTCGAGAATCCTGAATTAACTATGATAAAACCCCCTGCTTGACCAAAAAACCTGAAATCCTATTGAACGGGGTGGGGATGAGGTAGCTTAGCAATAACAAACAACTTAGCCTATCAACCTCAATTCCCGTACTAGGGAAACTTATGTCTAAGGAGAATTCCATCCTTGAACCATTAAAGTGACTCTTCCAATTAGACAAGATTTGGTGTCTTTCACCACCGTTTAAGCATCTTTCAAATGGGAGAGCAAGTTCCCGAATGAATTCCCAAAGACAGAGAAGTCCAGTCCATAAAGACATTCCATCGTTTTTTTTGATCATATCATGAAAGAAGCCATCATAACACCTTTGAACGTGCCTAGTGCATTGCATAAAGCCGAAAGGCATACGACGTAAGTCAATAACATTCCATAAGGAAAACGTGAACTGTGGTCTTTTCTTGATCTTGAGGGTCCGATGGGAAATTTGAAAGTAACCCGAAAAACCGTCGAGAAAACAATAGATTCATTCCCGCTAGTCTCCAAGCGATTTGGTCCAAAAAAGGTAATGAGAAGTGTCTTTACGGGTGGGCGTCATTAACTTTTCGGTATCAATGCATACACGCCATCACCTAACCAATCGAGTAGGAATTAACTCGTTTTCTTCATTTTCAACAACGGTAAAGCCACCCTTTTTCGGCACACAATGTACGGGGCTCACCCAAGGACTATCCGAGATAGGGTAAATCAATCCGGCATCAAGGAGTTTAAGAACCTCCTTTTTGATCACCTCGTGGATTTTAGGATTGACCCTTCTTTAGTGTTGGACCGCCGGTTTAAAGTCGTCCTCCATTAAAATCTTATGTGTACAAAATTCTGGGTTAATACCCTTAATGTCGGATAATTTCCAAGCAATGGCTTGCTTGTGTGACTTTAAAACCTTTATGAGAGCGGCTTTCTCCTCATCTTTCAAATCTTTAGCAATTATGACGGGTAATTTGTCGGTACCCTCCAAAAATGCATATTCAAGATTAGGCGGTAAGTCCTTAAGTTCGACCTTGGGTGGTTCATCAATTGAAGATTTTTCGTTTTTAGGTTCAACAACTTTAAGTTCTTGTGGAGGGAGAGGTGGTGATGATGGATCATCATTAAGAAATTTTTCAAGAAGAAGAATGTTTCCCTCCAAATCATAGTAAGAGTCATCAATTTCCGATGAAATTGACTCATCTTCAATAGCTAGGAAAGCATCGGTTTCCTCAAGAAGAAAATCATTATCCCCGAAGGGGGTAAGAGTGGGAGAAGAGGTAGAAACAATCGGATTCGAAGTTGGAGTGGGATTGCCACTCATGGATTGAGAATACTCCTCACAAGTAACGTCAATGACGTTGATTCGGTTAACCGATATATCATCATAATTAGAGGAGTATCTCGAAGTTTGATCAAGATTGAATGTTACGGCTTTATTGCCAACACGAAGAGTTAATTCTCCTGCATAAACATCAATCAAAGCAGGTCCGGTTTTCAAAAAGGATCTCCCGAGAATTAGAGGAACTCGGGGATCGACATCAAAGTCAATGACTACAAAGTCGGCCGGGAAATGGAACTTTCCTACTTTTAAGAAGACATCTTCGGCGACACCGTTCAGTCGAGAAATTGACCGGGAAAGATACTCCGCAAGTTTGAGAGTCATACAAGTAGGAGTAAGTTCGGGAAGGGAAAGCTTTTTCCACACGGAAAGTGGCATGAGTTAATGCTAGCGACAAGATTGGCAAGGCTAAGCATACATCCATTATCCGGTAAAATTCGCACGGGAAGTAGAAACTTGCACGGGATCATCCAAGTTTTTTCGGGTAACTTTTGAGGAGAAACCGCCGAGCAATCTCTTCAACAAAGATCTTGCAAATTACAACAATTTTTCTTTATGCTTAACAAACCTCATAATGGTCGAGGCAAACTTAGGCATGAAATGAGAGCTCCGCAAGCTAATTTCGAAATGGCAAATCTTGGAAGATTTTGAAAAATTTTCTCCATATGGTTAATTAGCCTCTTCGCGTGCTTTTGGTCATTAAGTCTAGACGGGGATATTGAATTGACGATTCGGGTTAGGCTTCAGAGTACTAACGGGAGCTTCAACTGGTTCAACAACGGGAGCAACAACGGGCTAAGAATTTGGTACTTGAGTTTTAACTTGGACAACCGGAGGTTGGACGTCTTTGGTACTTCCGTTATTAGTAGGAGGCACCGTGTCCTTTGTCACCTCGGTTTCACGTTCCACTACTTTAGGAGAAGAAAAAGTAGTAGGAATCGTGGGTCCCTTATAAGCAACACCACTTCAGGTGGTGATACCTTCTAATCTTCCCTCGGGTTAGTAAATGGTATTACTTAAGGAGTTTTTTCCGAACCGAGATGAAGAGGTTTCATTTTTCCACGATTTGACAATAAAGTTTCCATCGGGTTGGTCAATGAGGTCATATTCGTTTGCATGTTTTTCAAAATGGCATCATTTGCCTTCATGTAGTTTGTGAACTCAGTAGTAGTCACAACTTGTGGTTGAGGAATCGGGGCTTGATGAACCGGAGCTTGGTAACCCGGGGCTTGATGAGCCGGTGCTTGATAAGCCGGAGGCGGGTTTTGAACATGACTAGCTCCTTGGAAGAATTGGTTTCTTCCTTGGTTATTCCCCTGATGATTGTTTCCTTGATTCCTATTTTGGTAGTTTTGATTTTGATTGCTTCGGTTTTGATTCTGATTAAACCCTGGGGGTCCGAGATAATTGTCCGAACGATAGCTAAGCAGATTACGGTTACCTTGAGGTTGGTAAGAATTACCACCTTGATTATAGGCTCCCGCAGCATATACGTTCTGAGTTTGGCCAACGGTGGCTGGACAATCATTATAAGCATGTGGACCACCACAAGTTTCACAGCTAGGAGTAACTGCTTTTACTTGTTGGTTTGTTTGAAGCATTTTCATTAAATTTTTGTTAATTTCCGCCATTTCAGCCTTAAGTGCTACAATTTTCGGATCGGAAGAAGAAGTGATAGAACTAGATGACTCACTCCTTTGAGCGGAAGTATCCCAATCATTGTGGTGAGCGGTCATATTTTCGATTAGATCATAACACTCTTCGGGTCGCCTTTTCATAAAAGTCCCGCCGGCAGCAGCATTGATGGTATCACGATGTCTTAAAGTTAACCCGTTATAGAAGGTATCTATTTGAGTGACGGGTAACATGTTGTGATTAGGACAACGATCAATCGAAAGCTTATAACTCCAGCTTCAAATAACGACTCATCGGGACGTTGACGGAAATTGGTGATTTCATTTCTTAACTTCGTCACCATAGAGGGTGGAAAGTATTTTCCAAGAAACATTTTAGCCATTTGCTCAAATGTGGTGATAGAATTCCTTGGCAAACGATCAAACCAAGCGGTGGCATGATGTGTCAAGGAGTGAGGAAAGAGATATAGACGAAGGGCGTCATCGGTGACCCCATTCACTTTGATACTTTGGGTGACATGCAAAAATTTGTCAAGATGCTTGTTCGCATCGTCACCCGGTAGTCCGTGAAATTGGCAAGAATTTTGAACTTGTTGAATCATGTCATTCTTGAGTCCAAAATTGGTTGCCTGAATGTTGATCGGGGCGATCGGTCCACCTCGACCATTCAAAGTCGGTTGGCACAACTCCTCTATCGTTCAGAGGTGAGAACTGGTAACCATACATCTTCCCGCAGGAGGTGGTCCGTCATTACCGGCTCCGTTAGCGGCCATGTTAATTTCTTCAAAATCGTTCAAAGGAGTAGGATCAACACGAGTTCTTCGAATTGTACGTTCGGGATTTTCGAGAGGTGGGATAAGATTCCTTGTAGACGATCGAGTGCTCATACACTAAAAAGAAATATAAAAAGAGAAATTATACTAATTAATTTTTTTTTGGTTTTTCAACAATTGATTCACAATTTATTTTAATAGAGAAAATGAGACCGAATAACTTAAACCAATAATCAATTTGCTTCACGGTAGCTCTCTAAAAGAAAAACGCACAAAGGAGCGGAGGAGCGGGAAAGCGCGAAGCTATTAAAAACCTTCTCCTTTAGGGTCGTAGTTCCTCGGAACAACCCTCCTTATACCCCTCTTTTAGTTTGTTAATCAATTAAAGGTGAGCCGTACTTCACAAGTGACACAAAGGCAAGTTTTGAATCTTTGGTTTGGGAACTTATTATGATAATGCTCAAGTTGAGAGCATTATATTGATGATGATTTTTATTATTTATTAAGGACAATGTTTTTATGTTTTTTGATTTTTCTTATCTTAATAAAAAGAAATGAAAAATATTATTTGTATATTATATTTTTAATAAAGAAAATAACTTCACAAGGAAGGATCTTCAAAGCACTAATTGTCAAACGTTGAAACGACAATCGTATACACTCATCCCCGGCAGCAGCGCCAAAAATTGATTCGTTGTCAAGTAAATAATATATATATATATATATATATATATATATATATATATATATATATATATATATATATATAACAAGGCAAATTTTTGAACAAATTACCTTTGACCAAAGTAATAAGTCAAAATTCACAAAGAAAATCAATATATATATGTGATTCCGGAAGTATATGATATTCCCGGGTCGTTCTTCCGTACGAGGAATGCAATGGAGAGTCGAGAGTCGGTTTGATATTTGATGTTTGAATATGACAAGATTTTGATTGGTTTTCTAATTCTACGGGAAAAACAAGTAAAGGGCCACCTAAACCTAAAACGAAAGCAATAATGAATTTAAAAACGTTGACGAGATCCTAAAAACGCGACCTAAAACCTAAAACTTGAAATTCTAACCCTAAAAATGCAAATTTAATTTTTAAATGTCCTAAATGATAAAAGAAAATTTTAAAAAAAAGAATTATATTTTTTTGATTTTTATTTTATTTATTATGAATTAAAAACTATTTTTATATAAATTAAATATTAAAAATACTAAACTAATCTATCAAAATCATAAAAAATTACAATAAAGTAGCTTGGAACATCCTAAATCAAGAAAAATAAAAAGGTGAAACCCCATTATCCAAATAAGCTGTTAATAAGCCGAAAAGGATTATAGCTTAAATGGGCTAAAAGGCCTTATATAATAAATTGTGAAAACTACCACCAGATAGCCCTACTGGTGCTGGTGGTAGTGAGTGTGTGTGTTAAATACGTTGGTAGAGGGTGGTAGAGGTCCAGGGTTCGAGCCTTGGCTCACCTTGGGCTTCCCACTTTCCCAATGTTTTTATTTTTGTAAAATTTCTTATGACAAAGCTTTAAGATCTAAAAATAAGCAATTTTTTTAAAAAAGTGACTTTTTATAAAAACCTAAGATAAGCACAGAAATAAGCTCTAAAAGCTGACAAAATGCTTTTTAACACTAATCACAATATAGCTAACTGTTTGAATTTTTTAGACTTAAAAAGAAAAATAAGCTAACACATATACTAAACTACACCTATTAAGCACTTATGAACAAAATTAAGCAAAGAAAAATAAGCTAAATTGAGCTTAAAGGACAGAATCACTTAAAGGCTTTTAAACTTAAATTTCTAAACTAAAAGTGCTAAAAAGCTTAAATAAGCTCTAACCTAAACCTAATAAGCTAACAGGACTTAAAACCTAACCTAATAAGTAAGATGAAACACAAGTTAAGCAATCCTAAAAAGCCAAAAGCTCTGAAAAGCAAATGAGCTTTTGGCTCAAAACTGTTAACAAAACAGCCCTTAGGGGGACTTTTAAGCTTATTTTTAAGCAACTAAATTGAACTTTATAAGAAAATAACTTGTAAAAACTTAAAGCTTATATTATAAGCTACCTAAAACAACAATCAAAAAGCATTTTGAAAATCAAAATAAGCAGGAATAAGCTAATGAAAAAGGTGTTTTTACTGAAAATTTGACTTTTTGGATTTTGAAAAATCTAACTAAAACACTACTTTTAAGCTAAAATTAAAGTGAACAAACAGGTCCTTATGGACCTTGGACCTCCAAAAAGATCAAAATTAGACCTCAAAGAGCAAGTAGCAACTTTCAAAAAGCATTTTGAAATTCAGGATAAGCCAGAATAAGCAAATGAAAAAGCAGTTTTTCAAGATTTCCAACACTTAGTAAAATTTTAACAAACTTGGTAAAAACCAAACAACACTTGCAGATCCTAAGGACTTTGTTTCTAACTTGTTTTAATACTTGAACAAACACAAAAACATCACAAAATCACAAGTTTCAAAGATCTAATCAAATAAGCTTATTAAATAAGCTATGAGTTCACAGATTCAAACAACAAATTTTATAAACTGTGATTTTAAGATTAAACACTTAAAAACTTAAACAAACTGATTTTTATCAAAGCTGCAATGTATCATGTTTCAATAAATGATGCCTTGGTCATAATCTATTTTGTCGAATACATGTGTTGATGAGTTGTGAAGTTTGGCTAATTATCATTCTATTCAAATACATGTGCTGGCGAAACCTGAAGTTTGACCCAAACGTTGCCAATGAAGGTAAAGATTTGTTTGCACATTGCGTCTAATATAACCAGGTTTGGCAGCCCATATGAACTTTGAGCCGGGTTTTAAATATACTTAAGTCTGATAATTAAGAAAATTTTCATGTTTGTATTTAGGCCATCTCATTAATGTTGAGTGGATGTGTTGATGTTGCCGTGTAGAAGATGGTGAAAATAGATATCAGGATTTTCTGTGATGCTTGTACATGGAGGTTTTTTATGATCAGTGGCCTTAACTAGCATTCTTAGAAGCAAAAATTATCCTTACATGCGTCATAGAAAACTTTTATATCTATCTTCCTAATTCTCTTCGCGACAACATTAGTAGGTTCTCTTTTGTGCATACCCTAAAATGTAAACGAACAAATTTTCAAAGGTGAACAATGATTGTACAAAGAATTGTGACACATAATTTCTCTATAGAATGGGAGAAGATCATGGATCGGCCTAGTTTTTTTATCCTTAGCTGTAGCAACAACCTAGGTATTTCATAAATGAATTGCGTGCACGAAGCTGCAATGTATCATGTTGCAGTAAATGATGCATTGGTCATAATATGTTGTTTTTTAAATACACATGTTGGTGAGTCCTGAAGTTTGACCAAATATCATTCCATTCATGCTATACTATGAGTCTCCTAGTTTATTTTTCGATCAATGTATAATTATAATGGAAATAAGGTGTGATATTAAAGGAACTTATGTATGTATTTACAAATGCGTTTGCCCATGTACTGCATGTGTTTCCTTTTTAAATTTGTTTTGGACTGTAGTTGGTAGGATATGATGATTTGTTCATACGCCACGTTTAAATCTTTATGTGGCAAGAGCTTTTACCCATAATATAATATCCGCTTTTTTTGCAGCCCATGACGAACATCGATCCTGCTTAAGCTTCAAGTATGATAATTTAAAGAAATTGTTCATGTTTGGTATTTAGCTATCTGATAATTATAAGTGGACGAATTGATGAAGGTAGTGGTGAGAAGATTAGAGAAATGCTACAAGGTTTTTTTTGTGATGCTTGCAAGGGAATGTTTTTTTATGCGCAAGGGCCTTAGTTAGCCTTCTTAGAAACATAGATTCTCCTTGCATAAGTCATGGAAAACCTTGATATCTATCTCTCCCATCCTCCCAGGCCAACATTTGTAGGCTCACTTTTGTGCATAACCTAAATGCAAACTGAACCATTTCACAGGTGAGCGACGATTGTTTTAAAGGAGATTGTGACACGGAATTTGCTTTATAAACGGGAGAAGATCCAAGATTGGGCTTGTTTTTACCCTAAGCAGTAACAACAATAAAGTATTTCTTAATAAAATTTTGCTTTTTACAATCTCACATGGTTGATGTTTTACATAAAGTGGTTAAATAATAATTGTTTTAACTAAGTATTATTTTTTTCTCCGACAAAAAATGCTTTCTCTCCACCAATTAGCTCATGGAGATCGATGACATAAATGATGGTAGTAAAATAGGAGACGTGTTATAGTATTGAAAAGAAAAGGGTGATATCTATTGGTGATAGTTAGAAGACTTAGTTTTATAAGTTTTGGAATAGAACTGTTTAATTGTTTCAACTGATTGGTTAATGTGCTATGTGTTGGTTCTTTTTCGATTTATATGCTATTTGAGATTTATAGCTCTAGAATATGGGCTGCAACATATGTCAATGCCACATTTACGTGGTAGGGCATGATTTTAAAATGTATATAGTAGTGAATGAGACATTAACTTATGCAATAACTAACTAAATGGACACCCTATCAAAAAAATGCATCTCACAAAAAACGGTCTTTCAAAAAGAGCAGGAAATGATCTTAAAATATATTTACAATATGTTAGGAAAGAGCGACATTTATACTGCGTGCAATTTGATTGAATGCAAATGCTTTGCGGCAACACATTTTCAACGACCACAACATTATCGTACTAAAATGCTCCGCGGCAACGCGCGGGTGAAAATCATTGTTTTCTACAAATATGTATTTTTCCCTTTTCAACTCACATATGTATTTTAGTTATTACTCGTAATTTATTTGTCACCGCTCCTTATTTGAGTCAATACGAATATGAATAAAATGACTAAAAAATTGCCAGGTTCAATATATTTACATAGATAATCTTTAACACAATATATACAAAAACAAGCAGGATTACCCGCGCGTTGCTGCTGGACGTTAATTTTTCGCGCGTTGTTGCGGGCCATTGTTATTATTATTTTTTTTTAATTTTGTGCGGGTTTATTTTTTCGGTCTCATGTTTAATATTTTGTTTTTTTTCTTATATGACCTTATGTGTTGGGCCTCTTTTTCTTTAGTTATATGTTTTTTTTGTGCGAGTTTATTTTTTCGGTCTCATGTTTAATAGTGCGGGTTTATTTTTCGGTATCATGTTTAATAATTTGTTTTTTTTTCCTTATATGAGTTTATGTCCCGCGCGTTGTTGCGGGGCGGTAATTTTTTTTTTAAGTTTTTTTTTGCGATTTTTTTTGGTCTCATGTTTAATAGTTTGTTTTTTTTATATGGGCTTATGTGTTGGGCCTCATGTTTAAACCTTTGTTTTTTTGCTATATGGGTTTTTTTTTAAATGACACTGTTTAATGCAATCTAAAGTTGTACGTTTGTGACTATGTCGATTATTTTAAAGTTGAATCGGTACTTTTGTGATATTTTTCCTCCTATTTTGTGCCAAAAATTTAAAATAAAAATAAAAATTGGGCCGACCCAAAGTGGGAACCCAGGCCCATTGTACAGTAGAAGCACTGTAGCTACTACTGTACAATGCAAAATGTATGTTTTATAATTAAAAAAATCAAGTGGAAGATTTATTTAAATGTGACGTGATATTGTAAGGCATGGTCTTGGCTGCATGGAAGGGTACTATTCATTTTTGTCCAAGCTCATGTGTTTTATCTAGGTTATGTTTTGGTTATTATGTTCGAAAGTGTTCCAACATTTAGTTTTTTGCATTTGCAATTGGTTTAGAGTGGCTCATCACCACTCTCTCATGTAACAACATTATTATTTTATTTATTTATTTCACCGAGGGGTTAATACATACGCAGGTTACTAAGCTTTCCACAAATGTTGTCCTAAGTAACCAGTTGTTTTATTTGTTAGTGTGTTGGGGTTACTATCTGTTTTCATGAACGGTTGATTAGGTTACTCGACGTTTATAAAAGTTATACTAATGTTATTTTGTTGAGGGGTTACCGGTTGTGTAACCGGTATTGTGTGCCACGTCACCCGACACCTATTCCTTGTCACCAAGTTGCATCCACGTTGGTTTTCCACTATCCTTTCATTTTTTATATATATTTACACTTTTTAGATCTAGGGTTTATAAACCCTTTCTTCCCCAACTCTCTAATCCACCATGAACAACAACATGAATATCCTTTGTGGCTGTGGTGATCTCGCAAGGCTTACAACTGCTTATATCTATGGACACAAAATAACCCCGCAAGGAGGTTTCTTGGTTGCCCCAATTTCATGGATCCTACAAGAAATTGTAACTTTTTCAGGTGGATTGATTCCCAATTACCAAATCAATGGTATCAAGCAAGGATGTTTCAGCTGCATTTGACTGTGATGAATCATCAACAACAACTTCTTGAACTTAATAATTGACACTCTCGATCAACCTTTTACAAAAGGGTGTTGATTGTCTTGATTTTGACCATGATCCTTATTAGGTTTCTTTAAGATTTGGTATTTCTAGGTGTATGCTTCTTTTGGTTGTTAATGTGGTAATGCAGGTTAGGTTATGGTTGTTAATGTTGTAATGGCAGTTTAGGTTTAGGTTGTTAATGTTGTATGGCGGTAATGTGAAAGTCTTTTTTAAGAGTTAGATGTATGATAACTCTTGTTTGTTATGGCCCTTCATCATCCAACCATCTGTTATGTGTTGTCATCCCTTATTCTCCCTCGGTCAAATGTTGTTTCCGTTGTATTTTTTATAGTTAGTAACTTATTTTATATATGTAATGATTTAAAAGAACACAAATTAAGCTAATCATAAGATTTATTAAAACTGACTGTAAATTAGCATCCTGTTCACTAGGATCACAAAAGAAGATTAGTGTTTATACCAAGTATCAAGGATTCATACATCACATATAGTTTTACCACTTAAGGTGAATAGGAATTGTACAAAATTGCTAACGTTGCATGCCAATCTAAGTCAAACATAACCTTACTATATTGAAATGGCCATCATTGGATCTAATCCAGGTCTGTGTTGGTGGCTTGTTAAACCAAGATTTGTGCAATCTTTCTGATTTTCTTTGCTACTGAGTTGTTGCACTGGTCTCCTTTGCTCTGGTTGTTTGCATTGGTCTGTTCTTTGTAATGGTTGTTGTTCTTGCAATTGGTGCTTATTGTTCTTGGGATTTCAACTGGTGGTGATTGGCTAATTGCAATCTCAGACTGAGTAGCAGCTTCAATAATGCAATCTTGTGGTGTAATACCTTCAGGCCATGCAGGTCTTGGAATACCCATACTATCCTGCATCTAAAAAGATTCACATTAGTTTTAATTTTTTAGCTTTAATACTTAAAGATAAACTTAGTTTATTGAATGACGTATCCTAACATAGTCTGGACCATCTATTGGATCCCAGGATACACCAAATCCTCATTGTCTTAATACCATGTGATGAGGATACATCCTTGACTTAGACCCATCCCCTCTTCCTCTGCTACTAACTACCTTGCCATTGACTGTCCTTAGCCCATTCATGCTGCTACTCCCAGTATCTGCATAGCTTGATCCTACTTTCTCAGGTGATCTAATAAACACACCTGTCCTAAGCCTCTGCATAGCAACACCCCTTGAACTCACAACAATACTTGCACTATCTGGTGTAGATGGTGTTGAGAAACTTTCCCAACCCTTAGCACTCACTTTACCACCCCTAGCACATCACTTTCCCACTCCCTAACACTACTTTTCACACCCCTAATACTTGCATTTCCCCTATTGCAGACACAAATCCCCTACTTGAGAAACGTTTCCACCCACTTGTAGTCACCTTACCTCCTCTAACAGTCACCTTAACTCCATTTGCAAGTTAACTACCACCCCTAGTAGTACATTACCCCCCCTGCGCAGTTCAATGACCACCCCTAGCTAGTTACCATTCCACCACTTGCATCACCAAATTCCTCAACTCTGCAGTTAAATCTTCACCAAGTTCCTGTCACTGACCCTCAACCACTTTGTTGTCCTTCAGTTTTAGTTGGGCATCTTTGATTGTATCCTGGTTTTTTACATAAATAACATTGTCAATTTGTCCCTTTCTTACTTTATCTTGTTCTACTTTCCCCAATATTCTTCCATGGCATCATCTTTCTCTTATGTGGCTGGTCTTCCAGGAATCCTTCTTTTATATGGAGGCAATGGCTTTTGTTAAGTAGTTGATGGGCCATTGATCCATTCCATTATAGATTTGTATGAAATGGTTTAAGCTCAGACACATATTACTTCTTGTATATACCTTTGAGACACAATAATTTTCAGGTCTTTGTGTAGGATGTATATTGCTGCTATACCATGTTACACATGGAATACCAGTTAATTGCACCATCCTTCCTACAAGTACAAAGTCCTAGATCTTTCATTATACTTGAACCCTTCATAACCATTTCTACTTCAAAGCTGGTCTGACCACTTGCAATGACTTTCCCAAACATTGCAAGTATTTCAAAATAGTATAAGTTTATTGATTGAACTTCTCAAGCTTGAACTCATTCATAACCATATGTTAAATTCAGACAGTAAAGATATTACCTTGTGATCTCTCTTTGCACTTCTTAAGCTTTTATTTCTGTTTGGACAGATACCATCATTCCACTTTTTCATGATTCTCTCTCGTCCTCTTGTGATCTTTCCATACCAATAGACTGATGTCTTCTAGCATGTGGTTTCATGATTTGGTTCATTTTCTAATCATCGCTAACTATTAGGGCCATTTGAAACATAAGAAATTCCCATATTCTCAACAGCATCACAAGCCTTATCAGTGGTGAAGTATGCTCTACTCCAACTTTCAGGATGCCTATCCATAAGGTGTTTGTATGCATCCTTGTTAATACATTGGATCTCTTTCATCACCTTCTCAAACATTGTGGGATAGGTTGCCTTTGCTGCTTGCCAGAACAGATTCCTATACAGCACCCCAGTGTATTTCTTCCTAAAGTTAGCATATATGTGTCTAGCACATTGTCTATGCTCAGCCATAGGCATAACCTGTTTTGCAGCTTCAATGATACCCTGCAAATAAACATAAACAAATTAGAAAACATAAACAATAATTAAGAACATTGAACAAAAGTAATCATATTTTACCTTATGTTGATCAGAAATGATAGTGAGGCCTTGACCAGATGGTAAACCCAAATCACTAATCAAAAGTTCCATGAACCAAACCCAGTTGTCCTTATTCTCCACACTAACAACAACCCAAAGCAATAGGATATATCTGATTATTCCCATCTCTACCTACTGCTGACAGAAGTTCTCCTTTACATATGGTTTTCAAAAAACAACCCATCAATCCCTATGACCCTCCTACATCCTTGTAACCAACCATCCTTTAAAGCCTTAAAGCATACATAAAACCTACTAAAATAGTTCTTACCATCAGGCATTGAATCCACACTCATTTTACATGTTGAACCAGGATTGGAGTTAAGGATTCTCAGCTAGCATTGACCATAATTTCCATAATGATCCTCTAGAATGTCTCATTACTGTTCTAAAGCGTTCTTTTTTCCCCTTTAGTTGAATGATACCAACCTGCATTTGTCCCACCAAATTTCTTTTAAGATAGCCAATCAGTTATTTCCATAGACTTTGATACAAGGATTCATCATTATCTTTTTGGCAAAGTTTCTAGCAATCCAATTACTTGTGATTAAGGTACCATACTCATAAGTCCTAGAACAAGAAATGCTCATCATTCAATTTCTTAATTTGAAAACTCCTTTCATTTTGCATCCAAGATGCCCACAACCTGAATGGACATTTCCTATCTTTGGCATCTCTACAACATTTAGCCAGAAGTCTCCTTGGGTTATTTACTTCATAGTATAACTTGTAACCATTAGCCAAAGCATAAAATGCCAATGCTCTTTTAAGTTGATCAGGAGACTCATACTTTTCACCTAAGACAGGTCTCATTAACTTCCATTTGACAGTAGGATCATGGATTGGGAACTTATCACCTATGTTGTCCTTATCAGTAACATCTTTATCAGCAGACACATCTTTTTCAACAAACTCATCCCTTGGTAATCCATTGTATATTTTACTCAGAAAGTTATCATCAAACATCTTTTTAGGTTTTGGGTCTGGTTGTCTAGTCCTAGTATCATAAATTTCCTCTTCCCCATCAGATAAATGATCCACAGATGCAGTGTCACTCTCTTCACTCTCACTGTCATACTCATATATATTATAATCATCATCATCTAAATCACTATCACTAGCATCATTTTGTTCAACATTGTCTACATGTTGTCCGATACTGGAAGTTGGCATAACAAAGTCAAACACTGAGTGAGGACAATATAATCTACCACATTTCATTTTTAGAGGCTACTTAAACACATTGGGCCAAGTCGTTATCAGTTTTTAAGGTCTCTCAAAACCTAACTTTTCTTTAAACCAGGAACTTGATAAAAAATCTGTTTGATATCACTAGAACACTCACTAACTAAAAGCTTCACAAAACTAACAAAGTTCATTGCATCCATCTCAACATTCGGAATCTCAGATAATATTTCATAATCATATGAAAAGGATCGCTTATCAATTCAAACCTCCTCGATGTAATCTTATCAGAATAACTTTTAGCATGTGACGGAATATGCCATCTGATACAATATAATTAAAAAAAAAGTGTATTAATTTCAAGAAACCCTAATTTTTAATAAATAAAGTTTAATTTTTTAAACATTATTATAAAAAGGAGTAGATCATACCTTCTTGGAAGTGAGAAACTATTCTCAGAATGTCAATTTTTTTAATTTTGTTCATGAATTTGGGGATCTTTGTTTTGGGTGTGGTGTGATTAGGGTTTATAGAAATGGGGAAAATAGGGAAAAAGCGGTACATGGGGATCTGTAATTGAGTTACTAATTCCAAGTAGGATTGCAACGGGTTGTTTGTAAGTGATAATCATATTGATATTTTTTGGGGTTTAATAGAAGTAAAAATTCCAATAAGTAAAGTTAGTACAGGTAGTAGTTAAATGTAAAACGTTTTAGTCAAGTAGTAGTTAAGAGCGGTACAAGTCCTAGGTACGTAACCTATTTAACCGTTATTGAAAACGTTAGTAACCCACACACACAAAATGAAACCCTGGTTACTTAGGACAACATTTGTGGAAACCTTAGTAACCTGCGTATGTATTAACCCTTTCACCGAGTATTGAAACCCTTTATTAAAAAAAAATTATTTGGGTCAATAGAGTCGACTTGAACCCGAGTGAGTTAAACATTTTCAACTCAATACCTGACCATATTTAATATTTGGGTGACTCGGGTTGACCCTAATGCCAAAATTTCAATATAGACCCAATAAACCAATCATAGCCACTCATTTTTTCATCAAAAATAAAAAACTCACTTTTCACCTCTTTTTTAAAAATTAAATATCTCACACACTGTTAATCGTTACGCAAGACAAAACATATCATCGCGACAAGAATTAAATTATCTTTTTATAGAGGGGCGACACTATGTACTTTCGACGAACTTTTTTTTATGATTTTATGAAGTCATATACGATTTTATGAATTCATATTATGATTATGAATCATATATGATTTTATGAAAATCATATATGATTGTCATACGAAATCATATATGATTCGTTCATACGAATCAATTGATTTTCGCAATTAGTGACTGAAAACAAAATTAAAAAAAAGTTCGTCGGTATCAACAATCAATATATGACTTTCTGAAATCATATATGTTTTTATGAAATCTTATATGATTTCGTTATACGAATATTATGATTTTTTTGTAATTCGTGACTGAAACAAAATTGAAAAAAAGTTCGTTAGAATCATAAATCATATATGCTTCTTTATACGAATCATATATGATTTTCGCAATTCGTGACTGAAAAAAAAGATCGAAAAAAAGTTCCTCGAAAGTATATCGTGTCACCCGTCTACTGAAAGATAAAAAAATACTCGTCGCGATGGTGTATTTTTGTCCGTGTGACGATTTACCGTTTGTAAGATATTTTATTTTTAAAAAGGAGGTGAAAAGTGGGTTTTTTTTATTTTTGATGAAAAAATAGATGGTTGAGATTGATTCATTGGATCTATGACAAATAATGGGTCTATGTTGATCTTAACTTTGACCCTAATAACCTGAATAAAAATTTTGTTGTGATAGTGGGGTGGAGTCGTCTAGTCATTTATTTTTCAAGTGTCACATGGTAAGAGATATTATCTGTAAGATAACACGTTGGTGGGATGTTACTTACATAGAATCCGATTCATAAGTTTAAGTCTCTATTATTACCAACTAAAATCAAACAAAATTCTCAGATGAAGAATAGCCTCGCTCTCCAGCCGACTGATCCCGTTGATCAAACTGGGAGGGAACGTGTCACATTAGAGGTGAACGATCAGAGGTGTCCTCTAATCACTATGATGAGCTGGTCCCTCTTTTAGTAGACCTAACTATGAATATTCATGGAAAAATGAATGTTAGACTCTTTCTTTCACAGCTAATCCCATTTTCTTAATGCCAAGACTTTGTCGAGGCCCCTCCTTTGTAGCTTTTGGCGAAGCTGCGAGTTCATGAGCAAGTGAATGAACGAGCCATGTTCCTAAAAGGAGTGGCCATCTTTCTTTTTTCCCTTTCCTTATCCCTTCAAATCTTGGTTGGGTGCTAGCGCTTGACTAACAGAAAGTTAGGCTCTTTTGCTGAGCGAAGCTGCGAGCCTACCCTTCTCGAGCTTACAACAATAGCTTAGGCTTCTTACCAAGCCTAAAAATAGGGCTAAAGCAAGAAAAGCAAGCTTTCCCCCTTCGTTTGTTATGGAAATGAGTGGAGATCTTCCTTCCCTCATGCTAATTACCAAGAACTTCGTTGCCACTAGTAACGAAGAAGAATTTCATCATAAAAAATAGAAAAAAACTCAAAGCCTAAAGAGAAGTTAGTCTCCAAGAAGCTGACATAACTTTAGCCATTGGACCACATTGATCTATCCTACCTAATCAGTAAGCCTTTTCTTGTGCGTTCTTCGAATGAGGCTAGTGGAGACTAATTCCTTCCGGCTAATGAAGAGACTACTCGAGTCTTCCCATTCATTCCCATTCTTCTTCTCCCTAAGAATTGAACGAACCAAGTTCACCTATTCGAGAGCGAGGAAGAAAAACCAACAAGAAACTTCCCACTTTTGATGTCCTGCGATTCTGCTAGTTTAGAAACTAAGGAGGAGGAGAAGGGGCACTAGGTCAGAAAAGCGAGAACTCTAAATTCTCCCCAAGTAGGATTTGAACTTACGACCAGTCAGTTAATAGCCGATCGCTCTACCACTGAGCTATTGAGGAACAACGGACTTAAGGAAGCTGACTTTCATTCTTTGGAGGACCAAAAAAAGAGCTCGTCACCCTTACAAACACTGATAAAAATGTTACGATAGCAAGTCCCTCCCCGGCCGGAGAGCCTCCAGGACAAGGAGGTAACGATCAACCATCCACTCTCGAGATTCATATTCATCAATTGATCTTCACGTCTTGCCCGTTCACTAAGTAGACCCACTATCCCTTGAAGAAACCCTAAAAATGGCGCCGCCCCAAAAATCCAAAATCAAAACTTAATCCATCGGATCTTCTTGTTCTTTTGTGTAGGATTGTTGTAACCCCTGTAATTGAGATCAACAACTTGTTGTTTGATTTCATAACGAGCGTGGTAGGCGATTTTTACCTTGAGTTCTTAAAATTCGTGAGGATTTGTTTAAAAAAAAAAAAAAAAAAATATATATATATATATATATATATATATATATATATATATATATATATATATATATATATATATATTTGTAACCTTTTTTCGATTCAAGCCCTAATTGTTTTTCGGTGTAATTTTGGTGTCTTCAGGGGAAGCTACAGATCAAAGGAGGATGACGTTTCTAAGATCTCTACGTCCATATTTATCACGAATTTTCCTGATTCATTCTCTGCTAAGGAACTGTTTACTACATGTAAACAATATGGACATGTCGTAGATGCGTATATCCCAAATAAGAGGTCGAAAGCTGGAAAGAGGTTTGGCTTTGTCCGTTTTATTAATGTTTTTAACGAGGAGAGATTGGTTAATAACTTATGTACGATATGGGTGGGGCGAATGAAGTTTCATGCAAACTCTGTTAGGTTTCATAGAAAACCTTTGAATAAGAATAATCATCAGGTCAACAATAATGTTGGGGCTAAAAGTAGCAGTACACACGTTTATCAGAAAGACATGGGACGTAGTGGAGAGGGCAACTCGTATGTTCATGTGGTGAAAGGCATAAATTCGTCTGTGGCCGCGGAAAGTGATCTTACTTCAGCAATGGTTTTGGACGATGAATGTTTGAACTCATCTGACCTTTCTAACTCTTTGATGGGAAGGGTGAAAGAGTTTGCTTCCTTATCTAATTTGAAGATGGTACTGAATAATGAAGGTTTCGATAATATCAAAATTCAGTATATGGGTGAACTATGGGTACTGTTGGAATTTGCTTCAGAAGCATCAAAAAAAATGTTTCATGCTAATGTGGGTGTTGGGTCTTGGTTCTCTCAGTTGATTCAAGCATCAATGGAGTTTATTATTGAGGGAAGAATTGTTTGGGTGAAGATTGAAGGTATTCCGTTTAAATTGTGGTCGGATAATACATTTAAACGTATTGCGTCTAAATGGGGTGAGTTATTACACATTGATGATCAAGATGAAAACTGCTTTCATTCGAAAAGGTTGTGTATACAGACGAAGGTTGGAAAGAATATTATCGAGTCGTTCAAAATTATATATCGTGGTAAGGTTTTTTGGATTCGTGCTAAGGAAGTAATAGGATGGGTTCCTGACTTCTTGGATGAATCTGATGATGAAGATGATTCGGATGATGGTGTTAAGGAAGGAGATCTAAACGTAGTAGACACGGGAATTTGTGGAGGCGACAGTGATGTGGAAGAAGTTTTGGAAACATGTTTTGAGGAGCGATTGCAGAATGACAACAATCCGGAAGAGGTGTCTACTAGTAAACTGGAGAATCATTCCGAGGACCCGTTTAACATTTATGAGCTGCTCAATAAGAAAAATGACAATGTAGAAAGAGAGAACAAATCGGAACATAGCTTACAGTATCCTCCAGGTTATACTCCAAAAGATGATATTGAAACACATTGTAATAATGTTGAGGAATCCAAGAAAGAAAGTGGTGAATTTTCACAAGGCGGTCATGAGGAAGAGGTAAACAACGTTTTTAAAGAGATTGGTTCAAATAAGGGTTCAAAAGATGACGTAGCAGAGTCGGTTTGCTCAGGCCATTTTAAAAAATCAGTGACTCCACATACCGGTGGATCAATATTGAATTTGATGGAAGAATTGGTGAAAATGGGACAAACTATGGGATATAACATGGATGGGTACGTGAATAATATGACAGAGATTATTGAATCACAAGGAGTGAAGGAGGGTTATAGATGAATTTTTTGTCATTGAACATTCAAGGCCTTGCCCAAAAGGCTAAAAAAGATTGGGTCAAGGAGTTATGTGTAAAAAATAAGGTGAACTTTCTAACATTACAAGAAACAAAAATGGAGAATATGGAGATGTTTTGTGTTAAGATGTGTTGGGGCAATTTTGCATTCGATTATGTTCATAGTGATTCAGTAGGCAATTCGGGAGGTATTCTTTGTGTTTGGGACTCTTGCTCGTTTCGTAAAAAAGACGTTACTGTTTCTGATTATTTCATTATGATTCGTGGTGTGTGGTTGAAAACGGGTAATGATCTTCTTATCGTTTCAGTTTACGCTCCTCAAGAATTAAGTGAAAAAAAGATGTTGTGGGATTATTTGATTCACGTGATTAATAATTGGAAAGGCGAGGTGATTATAATGGGGGATTTTAATGAGGTGCGGTATAAATCTGAAAGATTCGGGTCGTTGTTTAATGTTCATGGTGCTAATGTGTTTAATTCGTTTATCGCTAATGCGGGCTTGGAGGAGGTTCCTTTAGGTGGTAGTTCTTTTACGTGGTGCCATAAATCTGCAAAAAAGATGAGCAAACTTGATCGGTTCCTCATTTCAGAGAATTTAATGAGTACGTGCCCAAACTTCACAGCAACATCTCTGGAACGGTACTTATCAGATCATCGTCCTATTTTGCTTCGCGAGTCTCACTTCGATTATGGGCCAACCCCTTTCAGATTTTATCATTATTGGTGTGAAATGGAAGGTTTTAATAAAATGGTAGAAGATGCCTGGATTGAAGCTTCTGTGGATGAATCTAATGCGATGAGTAAATTGATGAAGAAGTTGAAACTCCTCAAACAGAAGATACGAGAATGGAATAAAGGCAATATGAAAAGTTCAAAAAACAGGAAAGTAAAACTCACAGAAGAATTAAAGGCAGTGGATGATATAATTGACAAAGGTGAAGGTAGCGATGGGGCTGTAAAGAAAAGAATGGATATCTTGAAATCTATTCAAGATATAGACAAAATTCAATCTTTGGAAATGGCACAAAAAGCGAAGATTAAATGGTCCATAGAAGGAGACGAGAACACTAGTTTCTATCACGGTGTGTTGAATAAAAAACGGAATCAATTAAACATTCGTGGTATTATGGTTGAAGGCGCATGGGCTGATAATCCGCAAAGGGTGAAAAATGAACTCTTTCATCATTTCAGAAAAAGATTCGACAAACCTGATGTAAGTAGAGCTTGTCTTGTTATGAATTATTCGAAAACTCTATCTTTTGATCAACAGGTTGAGTTGGAGCTCAAAGTGTCTAAAGAGGAGGTAAAGAGGGCGATTTGGGATTGTGGGACTGATAAATCTCCTGGTCCAGACGTTTCACGTTTGGTTTTTATCGTCGATTCTGGAAGGTTATTGAAAATGATGTGTTCGAAGCCGTTAAACATTTCTTTACTCATGGAGACATCCCTAATGGTTGTAACTCGTCTTTTATTGCCTTGATTCCTAAAATCCCCGATGCTAATGTGGTTAAAGATTTTAGACCTATAAGTCTAATTGGAAGCTTGTACAAAATTATTGCAAAAATATTGGCGAACCGTCTAGTAGTTGTTTTGGGAGATATTGTAAATGAGGTGTATTACGGATCGACAAATTTTAGATGGCCCTTTTATCTTAAATGAAGTGCTCCAATGGTGTAAGTCGAAGAAGAATCAATCTTTAATTTTTAAAGTTGATTTTGAGAAGGCTTATGACTCGGTTCGATGGGATTTTTTGGATGATGTATTAAAAAAGTTCGGGTTCGGTGATAAGTGGTGCAATTGGATTCAAAGTTGTCTTAGATCTTCGAGAGGTTCAATTATTATTAATGGTAGTCCAATGGAGGAATTTCAATTTCACAAGGGCTTAAAACAAGGTGATCCGTTATCCCCTTTCTTGTTCATATTAATAATGGAAAGTTTGCATTTATCGTTCCAAAGAGTGGTGGATGCTGGTATGTTTAAAGGAATAACGCTAAGTTCTTCGCTCATTCTTTCCCATATGTTTTACGCGGATGACGCGGTTTTTGTGGGACAATGGTGCGATGGCAATATTAATACGCTTGTTCATGTTCTGGATTGTTTCTTTCACGTGACAGGTTTGCGTATTAACATGAGAAAAAGTAAACTTATGGGGATTCTTGTGGATGATGAAAAAGTTAAGCAAGCAGCTTCAAAACTTGGCTGCCTTATTCTTAAAACACCTTTTTCCTACTTAGGTTCGAAAGTGGGTGGTTCAATGCATCGGATTCAAGCTTAGAGTGAGGTAGTGGATCGAGTGCATGCTCGCCTATCTAAGTGGAAAATGAAGACGCTTTCAACTGGAGGAAGGTTAACTCTACTTAAGTCGGTCTTAGGATTGATGCCTATATATCACATGTCTATTTTTAGAGTCCCTATGAGTGTGCTTCGCAGGTTGGAGTCCATTCGCAGCCACTTCTTTAATGGTCATGACCTCAATAGTAAGAAAACGTGTTGGGTTAAATGGAAAAACGTGTTGGTTTCCAAAAAGAAAGGTGGCCTTGGTGTCTCAAGTTTATACACATTGAATAGAGGTCTTATGTTCAAATGGGTGTGGAGGTTCTTTACTCAAAATACATCTTTATAGTCGAGGGTTATTAAGGCGATTCATGGAGAAGATGGGAAAGTAGGGAAGCAAGTGAATTCTGCTTATCCGTCATATTGGATGGACATAGTGCATGAAATCAATGTTTTGAAGAAACAAGGCATCAACCTTCTCAACTGTATGCAAATGAAGTTGGGAAATGGAGACAAAACCGCTTTCTGGGAGGACAAATGGATTGGAAATACTGTTCTTAAAGATTTATATCCTCGTATTTATGCTCTAGAGACATGTAAGTATGTGAAGGTTGGTACAAAGTTGGCTCAATCCGGTTTGGATTTTTCGTTGCGTCGTAAACCTATGGGTGGTGTCGAACATGAGCAATATGAAGCTTTATTGGTTCAGGTCCATGACGTTAATCTCGTTCCTTTGTTAGATAGATGGAAATGGTTGTTGGAGAGTTCGGGTGACTTCTCTGTTGCTTCTGTTAGAAAGATGTTAGACGATAAAATGTTGCCGCACGTAATTACAAAGACACGGTGGATAAAATCAGTTCATATTAAGGTGAATGTTCTTGCGTGGGAAGTTAAGACCGACTCGTTACCGACGCGTCTCAACATTTCTCGAAGAGGTATGGCTATAGACTCTATTACGTGTTCTATTTGTGATAGTGGGGTGGAGTCGTCTAGTCATTTATTTTTCAAGTGTCACATGGTAAGAGATATTATCCGTAAGATAACACGTTGGTGGGATGTTACTTACATAGAATCCGATTCATATGAAGATTGGTTAAATTGGCTTGTGCATCTTCGTCTAGATTCTAAGCATAAGCAGGTTCTTGAAGGCGTTTTCTACGTAATGTGGTGGTATGTTTGTTCATATCGCAATAAGTATATTTTTGAAGCGGAATCTCCACCAAGGTCGATGATGTTTGAAGATATTGTTTCTCGGTCTTTTTATTGGTGTCGTAATAGATGTAAAGCCTTGTTTAGTTGGAATGATTGGCTTAAAAATCCGAACCTTGTTTCGTTGTAATTTCTAGCTTCTTGCTAGTGGTTTTTAATAAATAGCTGTTCAAAAAAAAGTAGACCCACTCTACCAAGGGGCAACACAGGCAGATACTCTTCCTGCCAAAAACAAGACCCACTTCTCATCCTAGGAGTTAGCAGGTATGAAATAGTCACATCTCCGTCTCTCCGAGTTTCTACTACTAAGTAGCACTTCTCACCACTCTCCTCTGGCGCAAACACCGTTTGTTGTGCTGCGCTCATTACGAGAAGCCGGAGAACTCTCTTGGGTGGACTTCACAATGATAGTCAGTATGACGTTTTCTACTATGCCATTTTTATTAGTTCAAAGACCAGGCTTGGGGGTTGGTCTCAGTGGTCAATGAAAATGTACTAGTGTGATGTCTTAACATGCAGAATTTTTTATTAGACTGCTAGCTTTACCAGCGGGGGGGTTAAAAGACGGTGCATGAGCGAAGTAAGATCCTCTTTTTTTTATCTCATCGACGATATTCTTTGATTTTGGTACATAGCAATTTGCATAAGCAAAATAGAATATTTGTTACAAATCTAGATCCTGCACTCTCATCTCTATTTTTATTCTTTAAATTTTTATTCACGAGTTTAATTTTAATCTCTTGATTCTCTCAGCAGGGTTTGGTTTGTAAGTGTGATTGGAATTGAATTCAAATTTAAAAAAGTATGAAAGTAAATAAAAAGAGAGAAAATTAATTATTATTTTAAAAATATATATGTTTTATAAATTAATTAAGTTAAAACATATTGTTTTTGAATAAAAAATAAAAATGCTAACAAGAATTGCCTCATCACGTGGCTTACATTTTTTTTAAAAGTCCAAAAAATATATTTTATACATGTGTATAGTCAAAACCCAAAAAACCATATAAAATTAGGAGTACTACTATTGGTTTCTCCT
Source organism: Tanacetum coccineum (assembly GCA_026074375.1). Lineage (NCBI taxonomy): Eukaryota > Viridiplantae > Streptophyta > Magnoliopsida > Asterales > Asteraceae > Tanacetum > Tanacetum coccineum. The sequence goes on along the minus strand of BQNB010001563.1, from coordinate 17,271 downwards.
GGTCCATAAAAAAAGTACATGTTTTATATTTTTTTTTGTCATTTTGTCTTTCTGTTTACAGTACAACACAATGTTTTATCAGTTTATGTTTCGTGTTTTTTAACAATTTTATATTTTTGACTTGTTAAATTTTATCTTTTCTGTTTCGCAGTTTTCGTTTCACAGTTTTATAGTATATATACAAAATTATACAAAAAAGCAAGGTACAAATGATAGATTATGGAGTCTTAACAGAGAAATGTTATGTCCAAAAAAAATTCATACAAAAACTTTCACAAAATGATGTTCCAACAGAATTTATCCAATCAAATAGAAACTTGTTTTTCTATAATTGATTTGATGAGACAAATTATGTTGTCACGTCATTATATTTATATGAAAGTTTATTTTTTGTGAATTCTTTGCGGACATAGCAGCATTTCTCATCTTAATAACCTATACCAATCGGAATATAGGAACTATTGACGCGCGTGAATCTAAAGAGCCTGTACCGAACAACTGATTTTACGTTCCTTTGAAAACAAAGCATCTTAAACCCATATACCAAACAGCAACAAACCCAGGGCATTTATAAACTATCTCTTCCATTATCCACCACACCATTGTCAGTGTCACTCTCACATCAACCAGAAAAACAAAAAAAAAATGGCACAAACTCATCAACTACCAACAATATTCAATTTTCCACCCACTAATCTTCCAACCAAACTCCTAAACACCCCCTCAAATTCTCTAAAAATGAATTACTCAAAGATTATAGCATCAGTTAAAGAAGACCCATTTCCACCAAATGCAATGAGAAGGAAAATAGATTCAAGATGGATGGGTGGGTTTAGTTTAGGCGTTGATTTGGGTTTATCTCGTACTGGTCTTGCTATTAGTAAAGGCTTTATTGTTAAACCCCTTAAGGTTTCTTTCTTTCTTTCTTTTTTGCAATCTTAATTAAGATGTGATTGGGATTAGTTCTTATGCTTATAAGCATCTATAGATAAGCAGTCTATGAAATTGTGGCTTATTTGCTTATGCTGTAAAAAATTGGAATAATTACTGTTTTACAACAAATTGTTTCATGTTTTAATATATTTTATGTTTGTTAAGGGCTTTAGGTTGAGTAAAAAAAGTTTAATGACAGGGATCCTGGCTACCGAGGGAAAGTCATTCCTTTTTAGCTCTGACGCGGCCTAACTGTAATTTCGTGGCTGTTTCTAGACTTTTCCCTGGCTAAATGTTTACCCAGCGAGGTTTGAACCCGGGTCTCTTCCAAGACTTTGGGACCACCTTGGTAGTAAGAGTCTAAAAAAGCGATTTTAGTTTTATTAAAACATACTAAAATGCTTGTATGCTCAAAAATAGGGAAAAGAATAAGCAACCCCAAACACTCTCTTGTTAGTCATATGAACATTAACGTTCTGAACTCTTTCGGGTTTAAGTGCTTGGTTCCTTTACTTTTTCGGTTGACTTTTCGAAATTTCTTCATTCTAATGAAAGTATAGGAATTATGTGTCACATGAAAAGAAAAACACGAATAGATACAAGTTACAGCACTTGATCCATAAAAAGTGTTTGGTCGAATCTGATATCAAAAATGGCTGTGATAAAGAGTTATAAACGGTCAAAAAGTTGAACTTAGTTGGTTTTACCTTATTAACCCCTTGTATTGAATGTCATCATGGCATCATGCTTTGACATTATATTCATTATTCTTACCTTTTAGAGTTTTAGCATGTACGTAATTGCTTACACTTCTTAGTACTCGACTTTGTTACAAACTGGTAAATGTGAAGGACGAGGTGTTATGGTTCAATTTTTTAGACAAATTGGAAAAAAAGATTATGCAGTGTAAGAAAAAGTGTATTTAGGGAATTGTACTTCATTTTCACCTAAAAATATAGTAAGTTACTTCTAAGAGGGTAATATTTTCATACGTACGTTCACTTGAATGCAAATTTAAAAAAAAAATTAGATAGTTTTGGGATTGTTTTCATATTGGGGCTTAGAAAGCACATGAGCAGTTTCGAGTGTTTGAATAAGTATTTTGAACTGAGCATGTTAGTACCTCGTTACTTCAAGCTACTTATTTAATAAACTAAGCACCTCTAAATTACCTTTTCTATTATGGCCATCACAATCCACCCTTTTTAAACACTTTTAAAAGTATGTTACATGTATTTAGGTAAAAGTGAAGTATGCACTTTGACCTATAGGACATTGTTCTTCTTTGCAAAGTCCTCATTATCTTACATACAACTGCACAGACTATTCAATACTGAAAACTAAGTCGTATACAATGGAAAACAAGGTGTAAGCTTAACGTGATAATTTATGTCCAATATCTACAATCAAATCCATACTCTTTCAGTCGGTTCCTAACTTTTCTGTTTTGGTTTGTATCATGTGTTTAGGTTCTAGAATTAAGAGGTCAAAAGCTTGAGACGAGTCTCCTTGAAATTGCTCAAGAACAGGTATTCACTTCTCCAAAGCAAACTGAGATTGAAGTTATAGACTACTAATATTAAATAGAATTTGACCTATGCATATTTACTTTCATAAGTTCTAACTACTGTGATTTAGCTGTACTTTAGATGTTTAATGTAGCTAGTTCTATTTTTATGTTTGAAGTAAAATAAGCTTAGATCATGGTTACCAAAAAAAAAAAAAGCTTAGTTCAAAATTTTTACACTTTATCGGGTTCACTGAGAGGTAATGTTGTTACAAAGAATGTTAAAAGGATGGAAAGGTATAAATACTTTGAACTCGAAAATAATTAAACTTTTGCTACAGATTTTTTTTTTCGTTGATTGAATGTAAAGATAAACATCTTATAGAATTTATTAAGAAGGTGCTACATAATGGCTGTTTATATCTGCTATCTTCCTATTTAGTACTCATATCAACATTTTGATAGGAATGTACCATCCAATTTTTGCTATCTTCACTATGACTTCATGGCTGTTTGCATGTGCGTTTTAAGTGATTATTTTAACTTTAAGTTTCAATAATTCCTTCCTAAGTGTTTTGTCAAAATGATTACTGTACAATATTTGGCCACAATGATGATTTGTCATCAAAGTTTAGACTTGGAGGACTAGGGTAAAAATTAGGTGAGGGGTTGTTTTAAGAAAATCGTTTTATTGCAGTAAATCCAAAAGAACGACTTGAATAATCTGATTCCAATTCTAAAAGTCATAATAGTCACTTTCAAAACGCGTGTCCAAAGTCATAAACAATCACACTGTATGTGCGTGAATCTCCTGTGTGTCTTTTGATCGTCAAGCAAATACTTTTTACTTTCGATTATGACAAGAGTAAATATGATCTTATATTTAACTATATGCAAAGTAGTAAAGGACAACATTTTGGAGAGGGTAAAACTATAGCTATCGCAGTTGTTAGTTAGATGCAAAGGTGCACGGGTGCTTCTCTCCGTTATTGAGGATGCTATGGGTTCGCTAACAGGAAACACAAGTAACCTCAATAACGGAGAGAAAATAGAATTGTAGGATGCTTGCAATGTAATAAGAACCGATGTGGAATGGAAATGACGTTAATGTTTGCGTGTAACTATAAACTACCTCCCCGAATTGAGATGTAACATTCCATTGGTATTTAGAGACACTAAGGAATATGAAGATATATTAGCTATCTCTTGGTCATCTTCCATATACTAGAGATGTAAGCATCGGGTACCGCCGTTCTAAAGTATATGTGTTATGAGAAAATAGCTAAAAGATCCGACTATCCGAGTATGATACAAATATAAAGATTATCAATGAGAACTAATGAACACAAAAAATTAGGCATTATGAAGCAAACTCTAAGTGCCCCCCGTGATAAAAACTACTTGATGCTAACGGAATATGTATATTTTCAAAAGAGAACTATAAATATTTTGTTAGTGGTTACTGGTTAGTCTTAACTTAATCAATGACCATCATATGAAAGTATGAAACTCACTTAGTGTGCTTCATGATGCCTCAACCTCTTCTCATTGAGCATCTACATATATGTATCATGCTCAAAGATTATGATTATTTTCGTGTAACATGTATGCTTTGGTAGAATCTGTACCCTGTGATTTGTCACTAAAATGTGCATCTTTATGTAGGATAACAATTTATCACATAAAGAAAGTGACAACACTGATTAGAATATTGATGGTTCGTAATTAATCTCCATATCTTTTAGTACTAACAGAGTGTTGCATATAAATTCACGATGTTTATTTTTAATTGGTAAATTCACCATATCTTTTAGTGCTAACTCCTATATATATATATATATTTTTGTAATTCCTATGCCTTTCCTTTTGGCCATTTGGTTACATTACATTATTATGTTTTAGGAGACATTGTGTTCTGTTTCATGGGTGTTAGAAATAAAGATTACACTGCTGTAATTAGGGTGTGAATACAGCTGTTATAGGCTGCATATTGATAACTTCCCGTTCTCAATAAGTTTCCAGTTTATAGTGTCTATTATATATTAGAGATCTTCACCTCTCAATGAAATAACACGAATATTCTTGTAAACCTGTTCACAATGGGTATATGTATGCATAGGATGAATTATACATGAGAACATAAAAGATCTGAGAACAAAGTAGCATGTTGATTTTCAAAGTCTATCTTCAGTGTATTCTTAGTTTGTTCGAGATTTAGATTAGCATTGTAATATCATTGTTTTGGTAATCATCAATAAGGCATTAAGTGTTTAGATAAACCGATTTCTATACGTTCTGTTGTCTGTTATACATGACTTACATAGGGCATTCATGCTCACACAAATAATTTGATCAGATTTGCCATTCTGGTGATAAAAAGCCGGTTTGTCTCTCTCATGTAAAATTTTACATATGACAAAAACTAGCTCCTCTTTAATTTCATTTTCTAGTTCTTAAATCAGTTTTCTGCCACAGTGATAATTGGTACTTCATTTTTTCCGTTAAAACATCAATGTTAAAATTCATGCTTACAAAACAAAAACTATTTACACGAAGAAATAATATATCCTTTAAATGCTACTCTTGAGTGTGATTGAGAAATTATTTAGTCGTCCGCTTACATTGTTGAATGTATCTTGGTCGAAGATGAAATATCGAATATCTAAGAAAGCCTCAGAGTGATGAATGATTTATGATGAACAAATTATGCAAATGTGTATGAATCGAGTCATTGTTATAAGCATCGAGTCTTTGTTAGTAATGAAGTGACTATATTAACACTTGTTGCGTTTTTTTCTGGTCGTTGTGTCCTGTCACATGAAGGGTTAGAGAGGTGTCAATCAATATAGGAAGAGGAAGTGACTGATACTGAATTCCATCATCATTGCTCTTCTCACTATATTCGTTGCGTCGTTTGTAGTCCATATCATTGCTCTTCTTATATTCGTTGCGTACGTTACACCGAACCTATTAGAATTCCCTATGCAAAAATATTCTGGCCGTAATGTGTGTAGTAGCGTCCACACGTTAAGTTATGCTGTTTTTGCTCTGACTTGTGCTGACATTACAGTATGCTGATCTTTCTGCTGTCTTCTTTTCAACATGCTTTTCCACACAAGCCATTTTCTCATTCTATAAATAGAAACACTAAAGTCCAAACCGTCTCAAACTACCATATTCTACTATAAATATCATGTATCATTTTGTTAATTATTATTGGTCCAATTTGACTTCCAGAACCAATTGGTTTTGATGTCTAAAGTCAAAATAGTACTTTCTACTTGCATCAAATTCGTTACTTAATTTAGTATCATAATTTAGTAAAAGATTTTTTTTTTAATTTCCATTTATTCAGGGCACAGGGGATTAAGTATTGGCACAACTTTTTTTACCCTAGTCCATGGATACATTCTGCATTGCTAGTAATAGTTAAAATTATAAAGCATGTATTGTGCATGCTAAATTGACAACATTATAATACAGGAGGTAGATGAGTTTATTGTTGGTCTGCCCGTGTCGTCAGATGGAAAAGAGACACCACAATCCAATAAAGTTCGTAGTGTTGCTGGTAGGATCGCTGTTCAAGCTGCAGAGAGGTGTCCTTCTACTATTTGATTTTATGATTTCAAACCTGGTCATTTTCATATCCAAATTTAACTTAGAAATATATAGTTTTTATTTTAATCTCCAAACTTTTTTCCTTTCTTTACTCGTGTTCGTAGTTGAATATAATCATGGATATATTTCATAAAGCACAAATATATTTTTTGGCAAGTTTTAAAAGGAGAATCTTGTTTGACACTTAAAAAACAAAAAAAAAATCTTTTTTGGGTATATACACTTCAAAATAGTGTTTATATGATTATCAACATATATGGATCATTTATGGAACCCCGATTGAGCTCCTTCATTGTCTAATGCTCAACCCTGATATGTTTTAAGGGAGTCAAAGACTATTCTTGATCTGTCCCATAAAAACTTTGTGAGAATTTAGAATTTCATTTTTCATGTATTAATTGTTAAGTTTTCACGCATAGCAGAATTTTGAAGTTAAAACTTAAAACTATTTATTTGCCAATTGTAAGCATTATGTACCATTGAGATTCCTGATTAGTGGCCCACAACATTCCCCGAATTTTGTTACAGTTAAAAGTTATTATAGACGTTTAACCAATAGCATCAAATATTGCATGTAGGGGTTGGAGAGTATACTTGCAGGACGAACACGGCTCTTCTATGGATGCGATGAACCGTATGATTAACCTGTATTGAACTTCACTTCGTCTAACAATCTGTTTCTTTTAGTGTAGAGGTGGCAAAATGGGTGAGCCGGATGGGCTAGATAATGCGTTGAAATATGTTTGAGTAAAAACAAGTATTTTTTTAATGCTGTACCAACAGGTCGGGGTCTTCCTGGCAATGCCTTTTATTTTCCAACTTTTGCTTAGAATTAGAAGTTCTAAAACTGCACTGCTAAAATAATGATCTAATAATGTGATTTAAGAGATTTTAGTCATCTGAAGACTCTGTGGGTGACCGTCTATATTTTAGCTAAGTTTTTATAATTTTACAGTTTGACCTTTTATAGATGGAAATAATGGAATACAACCCTAGTTGGCATATTTTGGGCAAACGGGTCAAAATTGTATCCTCTACTCTTTTGCATGTGTGCTTTTAATCTGAGACTTGTTTGATAAGTGAATAATCTTTCAGGGGTCTCAGCAAATTAGATCGCAAACAAAATCTTGATGCTTATGCAGCCGTGGTAAGACTTAAGTACTTAACAACACAAATTTTTGACCCTTATTTTGTTGTTGAACTACTAAATGACAACATGCAATCCTTACATTTAAAGGGAAACAGGGTTGCAAACTTATGCCATATACATGTTTCTGTTCATTACAGATGGTGCTGGAAAGGTATTTTTCAGAATCAGGGGAAAGAACTGAAATGGTTTTGCCTAAACAGTTGGACCTCCAGGAAAAGCTTCGAAAAGGTCCACCACCCGAAGACTTAGACTTCTTCTAATATTGCATTAGTAGAGTTGGTGAAATTGGTTGGACGCTTTGGGTAACGGGTCAAAAGGGGTAACTCATAAAACGGGTAAAACTGGTAGTTTTTAGAATGGGTTGGGCCGACCTTGAAACACTTCCTTTTGTTTTATTTTACTCTAAATTCACAAATAGTTGACCTTTTTAAATAGTTTAACCAGAATCTTTACATTTACCTACTTAAACTTTAAGCCAAATCAACTATTTTACCTATAAACGGGTCAGAAATTGTCATCTCTACACGGACATGGACTATGCACCTCTGAGAGGGATTGAATATTACAAGGTGATAAGGGTTTATCCTTTTCATCTGTATTTTTAGTGGGTACTAACTTTTTGATGATGCACTACACAAAATGAAATGGTCTAAAGGCCGCCACGTTCATCTCAGAGGAATGTTTATTGCATTTGCACCGACACACTTTGCTGATAAGGGAATACTTGCAAGCTCAAGTTCTGTGAATGAATCTCACCTACGGCCAGAAGTCCAGAATGGTGCTAATACAAGTCGTGCATAACCTGCCTCTTTTAGTTGTACCTTGTCCTTATTTTGTCAGACATTAAAAAGGGTATACCGACAGGAATTACTTGCTAGGCTTTTTGGTGTTGTCGAGTAGAATTACTTTGATTATTGTATCATAAATTGTAAGTTTGTATCTTATACAGTCAACCACTTCCTGGTTATGATAATGTACGCGCTTTTATGAATGTTTTAGCATATCTTAAACACTGTTTTAGCATATGTACACACTTTATATAACTGTTAATTCCCCACAACAACCTTTTCTTCTCCCCATATACGGAATGCAGGAAAAGACATCAGGAAGTTGTTTTAAGCGGTTTTCGGTAGGTGTTAAGAGGTAATCTATATCCTATTATTTACATGATAAATTGGAACTTAATTAAGAGTTTTGACATATACTATCATTCGAGTTTTATAATAGGATAGAGATTACATTTGTTGCCAGCACATAAATTAAAATCATAAATCAAAGATATAAAAAAATTATAAAAATGTTAAATCATACCAAAAAGAATCTGGATCATAAGTTACAACTCTTTCCAAAGAAGTGTCCCAAGAAAAACAAAAGTATAAAACATGAATGAAATTAAACTCAAGAATCTTGCATATCAACTCCAGATTGTGAAGCATGAAGCTCATCGTTCTAGCGGAAGAGCCTTGGCACCGACTTTTTGGGTATTTTGCCTTCGAGTTTCAGCCTTCTGTATGCTTCACGAATGTGACACGGCCTGATCGGCCCTGGGTTCGTTTCTCTCAGTCATCACCATCCTCGCTGCAATGTAACAGATATGTTTTGATATGGTTATGTTAATGAAATTCAAAACCATTTTATCATTCTATGTATCCAAGCACCTGTTTCAACGAGTTCACCAACAAAAATCTTTGCTATTCCAGATACCACAATGGTCATTGGCATTGAAATCTTGGCACTTCCAGTAATGCTGGCTAATAACTGTATTCACAGCACCAAATAACAACATTTAAGGTAGTGATTTGAAGTTTTGAACCCACTTCTACAAAAACGGGTCATATCAAGTTTGTATTTTGCAGGTAACATGTCAAAGGTAAAATCGAAAAACTTGTTGTAAATGAAACATGTCAAATGGGCTGAACAAGTTAAAAACGTTTTATAAGTCCCAAATTGATTATTTTTAAAACATCAATTATTATTTAAAAAATATGATCTTCGTAATCATATTAAAACAATTCTTTTTTTTATATTGTAATATGGACTAAAAAGTAGCTAGGACAATAATAAGTTGCTAACGCAGACTGCGTGTGTGAGAGAGGGAGAGAAAGATGTACCCGTTTCATGTTAGATTTTTGAAATCCAGATCTTCGGAAAGATTCATACCTACTCGTTTGTTCCTCAGTGAACTGAGATAATATTGCTCTGGAACATAATCATTGGTGTAATGCCTTAGATTAGTAGTAATCAAGGTAATAATAATCAATGCAAATGCACATAACCTTCTGCACCAACATTTTCCTACAGAGGCATGTCTTCAAATACTCTCTTTTTTTTTTGGGTAAAGGGTTACCCCGGTAAAGTATATTAAAACCGAAAAAGCTAAGTACACTTCAAATACTCTCGACATTCCTCATATGCAACATTTTCCTCTTTGATAAGTCTTAATACAAATGCACCATTCCCTTAAAATAAGTTCAATTAATATCATTACAACACATCGTTGACACTGATTTGGGTACCCAATAGTTCACCATTTTGTAAAGGTGTTTTGGCCTTTTGGGTATTTCATTTATAATCAATCACTAGCTTGTTAATTTGTGTTAATTTGATGAAATTAACTTATTCTCTAGCTAGGTATATGAAAAAGGACTAGTTTAGTAATATAGTTGCTATTTGGTACTGACAATCACACGAATTTGCTATGCAATAATGAGACTAGAAGTAGCCAGCATTCCCCAATCCCACAAAACGTTGGTTTGACGTCACAGATTCACTACTAACTGGCATAGCTATATTAGCTGTTATTGTTAGTTTGCTAACGTTACTCCTTTCCAACCTCACAAGAAAAGAACCGTAACAAACCAACATATCAACAAAACTCACAACATAATGAAACACATTTAACAAATTGTTAACTTACTGCATCTTAGCCATTTTGTCAGGGTCTCCAGTAGATGGAAACTTTCCAAGTTCAACATCCATATTTTCGTCTTCTTCCTCGTCATCATCATCTTTGTTTTTATTAGTTGGGACAGATGCAGATGTTGATCCCAACCTAACTCTTGCCTTTGGTTGGTTTAAAGGATGCATACTATTTTCTTGATCATATCGTTCAGAGTGGATGGTTGGTTGTGCTGCTAGAGTTTGAGTTTCGGTATCATCATGAGCGTAAGGAGAATCAGGTGGGGAATCATCTACTTCCTCAAATGCTACTTCAAAAGGATCCTTGGATAACTTCATTGCACTTGTGAAAATATGAACTCTCTTTGCTTACCTATGTAAAAATATATTGAGCAGATCAAATTTGTATGTCTAAAAGAGCAATTGTCATAAGATGGGACATACAAAACGTAGAATGTGGAAAAGTGGCTTGAACAACAATAGAAACAGTCAATTGCAGTAACTCTAAGAGCATCCCACGATAAACTCAAATAAGTTTAAAAGAACTATACTTTTTGTTATCCATAATATGAGATACCTTTTGGTCTTCTAGTTCTTCTTGGATGTTTTCTGTTTTTCTATATTAAACTTGATCTGTAGATTTGAAAGACAGAAGTTTAAAGAATCAATTGTTTGACTAATGAAACGAATTGTTTGAAGAAATTAGATTGTCGCTATAATGTTAATATTTAAAATGTTAGATTAGTTGTTTTATGGCTTCCTCCATGTCATACAATTTCTTAGTTTGGTTCAGATGTAGACAATGTACTCAAAGAGTGTTGTGATGTATGTGCTCACACAAGTAGTATCCGCCAACACTAATCTTGTTAAGGAACTGCGAATGAATTTTTTCTGAATGACTGGAATTTTGTTGGGGGGATGGAACATTACAGTGACAGTATTTTATCATATAACATAACATACATGAACTGGGACACACAGATTAATTCGTAAGAATGTTGTAGTGAGTTACTGCTGATTTTTCAGGACAAAAATTGTTCGGCTAATCGGCTTGATGTTCTTTCAGTATATTCAAATAACAGCTTTTAGTTTAAAACTGATCGCATAAAAAAAACTAATCTATCGTACCTTACCTAAGGCTGTTTACTGTGGAAGCTATTACTTCAACTGCAATTGCAGTGCTCCAACACTGATATATCAAACCTAGAAAGAGCTTTACTTTGATGTCTAAGACAAAAGCTGTATTCTACAATAAAAGTTATTTCTACTTCATTTGATTGGCATCCTGTAATCTTAAATGTCATGTTTCCCTTTGTTGATGGTCGTAACTGTTACTTGTCATAAGGTCAACATTCACACATACTACATGTAGGCTTTGAACGTTTAGCTAGTGCCACTGTTTAATTTGAAACAACTAAACAAAATCATAGATTATGAAAATCACGACGCAACAGTTCACAAGAAACAATTGTATATGTGTTCATGGTAGAATATGCTATGTTGTATGTGTGGATCTCATGATATGATCTATGGTGTTAACTGTTTAGTGTTAACGTTACTTTATGGTTTTCAATTTGATTCTTACAGCCCAGAGTCAATGATAGAGTGTTCGGATTGTGAGGAATAATTAACCTGATTCTATTTTTTGGTATATATTTTGGTACATATGAGAATTGATCAGTGAGTATCATATTGTTATGAGGATTGTGAGGAATAACTATTTATTGCTATTGTATTTTAACACTTACTGTTAATTTTTAAAGTTGCTTGCTCTAAAAAAGCTTCAGAAAACCCTGTTAATCTTAGTAAATTACTGTTAGAGCATCTACAGTTAACAACCTCTATCTCACATAACTAATGCAGTCATCTTTTGAGGCTTGAATAACTATTAAGAGGTTAAAGATTGAACCTTTTTCATGTAACATAGGAATGGAACACAAAACCGTTAGATCCCCTAGGGCGCGTGTATACAACAAAGGCAAACATATTTGAGGCACAGGCTATGCACATGCATACCCTTTGAGCATCATTCCTAGTGTAAAAAAATATTTGCAAAGATTCTTTTGAGTTTAACATTTAAGGGGCAATTTCATATCTACCGTCCTTAAAGATGAAAATTTCATGTATACCCAAACATGCTTTAAAAACATTGTACATTATACATTCATTGATTGCACTTCGGGTATATATGAAATTAAAGTTCAAAGTATGGTGATATATGAAATTGATCCAACATTTGATGTAATGACGAAAAGTCTCCCTATACCCTTTATCGTTTCAAAAAAAAAAGTTCACAACATTTGTTAGATTTTTGGATCGTCATTTGTTACAGGTATACAAACTAAACGATCATCTGACTAAACTAAACGATCGTCATCTGTCTTGTACCAATAAGCCTCATGATTCTTGACGTTTGATAATACAAACCTAATAGCACAACTATATACGAAACCTAAACAGGCATTGACGTTTGATTATATAGAAAAACTAATATTCACACATTAAGATTAAGATACTTACATAAAATAATTCACCTATAAAAGCTTAATGATTCTAATGAAATTCCAACCAGAAGTGAGACGTTTTACCTTTGGTAATTACGGATTCTGGATTCAAGAATTTATGTAGTAGTGTCGTGTGTTGAGCCTATATATATCGAATGACTTATGTACGGATACCTTCAAATATAGAGTGCCCTAGAGTAAATAAGTTACAAATGAAAATAACATCCTTTGACAACGTGCACACCTACCATTTTTATAACGGCAAATGGTCTAAAAATACATCGAAGTTGCCCCGTTTTTCTTTTGTAATCATTCATCTTTTAATTTTTCTTTTGTGTGCCAAGAGATTGCTAATCTTTCTATTGTAGACATGATTAGCAAAAATTCTGACGTGACATATATTAATACCAAACCGGCCGTTACCTATGTTACGCTTTAACCCTTACACTTATTTTTTTACAAAACCAAACCCTTTGCCCCTTTATTTAACTAACACTGATTCACAACACATTAAATGTTTTTCCCCCAAATTTGTATAACAGTCAAAAATCAAAAGAACCCTAATCATGCCATCTTGGACTTCATCCGAATCCCGTGTAATCAGTGATACAGTTGAATACTTTTGCAAATGTAGTCGTCAGTTAATAGTACAAACTGCAAAAACAAGAAAGAATCCGGGTAAACGATTTGTAATATGCTCAAAATGCAATGTTTATGATTTTTTGGATGATGATCTTCCAAGTTAATACTACAAAGAGTTGTTGTATGGGATATTTCAAAATAAAAAACAATCGAAGAAGCATATGGATTATGAACAAGTTATTAATGTTCTTGCTATGGAAAAGTTAATGTGAAGAAGAGTTGAGAGCTACAAAGTCAAAGCTTAAATTGTTTGATAGGTTGTTTTTCATCATGTTAGGAATTTTCTCAGTGGTTTGTGTTGGATTTGGTATGCTAGTAGGTAAATAATTTAATGGTTTAGGTCTTATACATGTTAGACTACTATGTCAGACTACCCAAAATACTTTGATCTTTAACAAGAACATGATCAGGTTCCATATGACACACTTATCTTTTCCTTTTGCCTTTATCTGCCACAAATTCAGATTTCCTCACTCATATTATGTTACAATTTCATCCATGTATAACATTTGCTAGTCCCAAGGCACAAAGCCTTGACTGGCACATGGATTTTGACTTTTGTATTGTGTTTCCAGTGAAATGGTAACATATTTACTTTGGACATTTCATAGTTAAGATTCATGAATTGTAATCTCACAATTATAATCCTTTGTCTTGATAACTTTTGTCTGTGTTTTCCTTGTCTGTGTTTGGAAACTAGTTCCATGATAGATATTCCTCAATATCATTATATCCATAATGGTCTATCAATCCTTGTACTGATGGCCCCTCAAATATAGGAACACTTGCTTTTGATGGCCCTTTCCTGTCATCTGAGCTGTCTGAACTAAGTACAATTATTTTTGCAAAAGAAAAATAAGAATACTTACCTTAGCAAAACCAACATTTGTCAATCATATAAGCAAAACCAACAAGTAGAATAATCAATGCTGCTTGGACACACATTTGTCAATCATATAAGCAAAACCAACAAGTAGAATAAGCACATAATATCCATACTTCAATAACCAAAAAACAAACCATTCTTACATCAGAAATTCAGTAATAGACAAATTGTTTTACAAGTAGATTAACATCTACTACTATTACATAAGGACCAAAATACCAAAATACATAAAAAGGTAAAATCAGCTTCCCCTGCTAATCTTCCTCTTCCCTTTCTTGTCTTCTGCACAAGCCATAGTTGGTGGTATCTTCACTCTAAATGTCTTGCTAAGAATAGCATCCCAAGTTTTAGCATTTGCAAGCCTAAGTACACAATTTGTTATTGGTACAGGGCTTTTGATAATGAGGGTTTTAGGTGATGTTTGTAGCTTAGCCTTCGACCCAAATGTTTGTACCATAGCCTTTGACCCACATGCTTGTACTTTATCCTTTGAAGATGCCTCAGATTCTTGTTCTTTACCTCCTAATTTTGAACCCTAAAACCTGTCCTTGTACTCATCTGATAAATAGCCATACCATTTTAGCAAACTCTTAGGTGGTCCTTTGTATTTTGAAGAGTCAAAATCAATCTCCTCAGAAGTGCTAATTTGAGAAATGCTAGCTGAGTCTGAGGTGTTGTTGTCAAAGTCTAAGCTGCTGTTGTCTGAGCTAGTATCTAAGTTGATAGCAATGATTTCTGCAAGGTAACAACAAACTCCTAAACAAAGAAACTCCTAAACTAGATCATATCCAACAAACTTATTTAAGTCCTCTATTAAGTAGATAATCTAACAAATAAGCATATAAGCTAAAATATAAAGCAGATAAGCTAAAAATATAAGCAGATAAGCTAACGCATAAATATCTAATCTAACATATAAGCATATAATATAACATATAAGCAGATAAGGACATTACCGTTTCCCTTCGACATGTTCAAATGGTGGGTGAATTAGGGTTTACGATGGCTCAACATCTTGGTGGGTGAAACAGTGATAATTGTTATGAATGAAGTGAACGAAAGCCTTAAAAGAGGTAAAGGGTTTGGTTTTGTAACAAAAATAAATGTAAGGGTTAAAGGGTAACATAGGTAACGGTCGGTTTGGTATTAATATATGCCACGTCAGAATTTTTGCTAATCATCCCTACAATAGGAAGATTAACAATCTCTTGGCACACAAAAGAAAATTTAAAATATGAATGCCTACAAAAAGAAAACGGGGTAACTTTGATGCATTTTTAGATCGTTTGCCCTTTTTATAATATTGTTTTCTTTTTGGGTAATTACATAGAAGTACACTTTCTTTTGTAAACGTAACTAGTTTTAATCCCGTACACATACGCACGAGGCTCATATAATAACTACAACTAATAATAGTATTTAAACTATATTTGTTCGGGTTTGAAAGTATGATCAAATTTGTTTTTAATGCTATTGTTTGAATAATATATACATTTTAATTAATCTCGTGCACACATTCAATAACATGTGCTAAGCCTTTAACACTAGACAACTAAGCCTTTTAAAATGAAGAATGTATGGTATAATAGTATCACACAAGAGGGTGGTATTATATCATGGAGCAAAGCAATTTGGTTTAGCCATTGTAATCCATAGGGTCGTCCCGTGGATTTTGGGTGCTATGTGTCAGGATAAACAGAGTAGGCCTTACAAACGTGTGAACTTTGAATTTTGAAAGCGATGCACCCAAAACAAAAGTAGGCCCTGTAACACAAAAATCTAGACGTACGTAGAAAAATTCATCAAAACTAAAAAGTCGTTATTAATATAAATAAAGTTGTGCTACAAAAAGTAATTTATATTTTGAAAGGTCAATATTTAAAATATTTTGAAAGGTGGTCTCGTGGGCCTTGCATGAACATATACATACATAAAGAATGGATTTCAAAAATGGTGCCCTTTAAAATTATGAGGCCCTAGGCAATGGTCGGGCCTGGTAATCCAAAGCACTCCTTTATACTTTGGCTGGCTATACTAAAGAGATTACAAACTCAAGGTAGAATCATGAGATGGAGTAATAATGTGAACCTAAGTTTTCCTTTGTGCAGTAGATGCAACGATTCCCTTCAACATGACAATATATACAAACCTCCCCTCACAGATTTGTGATGTACAAGTCGGAGCATTCAAAGAAGAGAACATTAAGAATGAAACCCTACGGGGTACAGACAAAGAGTTTGTGACTCGTCTAGATGGAACCTGATGCTTTATGAACAGGAGTTGGTTACCACATTTTGGAGGTTTGAGGGATTTAATCATGCATGAGTCGCATACATCCAAGTACTCTATCCATCATGGATCTGACAAAATGTACCATGCTCTTAAGAAGTTGTACTGGTGGCCTAACATGAAGACAGATAGCAACTTATGTCAGCAAATGTTTGACGTGCTCAAAGGTGACGACGGAATATCAAAAGCCATATGGTTTGTTGGTACAACCCAATTTACCCCAAAGGAAGTGGGAACAAATAACAATAGACTTTATCACGAAGCTATTTAAGACGTGAAGCGGTTACGTGACAATTTGGATAATATTCAATCGTCTTACAAAGTCCGCACATTTCCTACCAATTAAATAAACTGACAAGATGGAGAGACTGGGAAGGATTTATCTTAATGGAGAAGTCTCAAGGCATGAAGTGCTAGTGTTAATTATCTCGGATAGAGATAGTCGATTCACGTCTCGATTTTGGCAGTCTCTCCAAAGAGCTCTGCATATCATCCACAGACAGATGGCCAGAGCGAAAGGACTATCCAAACTCTGGAGGATATGTTATGCGCTTGTGTGATTGATTTTGGAAATGGTTGGGATAACCATTTGCCATTGGTCGAGTTTTCGTACAACAATAGTTATCATACCAGCATTAAGGTTGCATCGTTTAAGGCGCTTGATGTGTTGTTGTGAGGTGTCTGATTTATGATTTCAAGTTTTAAATTTATATTTTGCTGACTTTACCAAAAACAATACTTTAACGGGCAGTGTACTCGGTCAGATGGGAGTTTCGTGGTAAGTAGGGTGTCGATTACTAAGAGCGAGAAACAATCTTTCAATTTATTAATATTTTGGTTATCT